>CM062291.1:286697339-286910289 GCA_031216915.1 Pictodentalium vernedei
CTCGAATAGCTGTTTACACTACAAATTTAACAAGTGATTTTGGAAAGTATATTGCTACCCAAAACAAAAATATTTTCGGTTTTTGAACAAATTAGATAAGTTAACAACAAAAACAAATGACAAAGGCATTATAGAATTTTATTTGCAATCCAAGTATGAGATCATGTGATATGGTAATGGAGTTGTCTTAGGACTAAATGTACATGTATCTCACAGGGCTCGATTTAACTGGATTTGCATAGCGATTTTTGAATCAATTTTCAACTATAGCTAATCAATTTCACATGAGAAAAACATATAAATAAAAGGGAATGCTAAGCAAAATTTATCCAAGTTAGTAAACTGCTATACAATTTTTAAAAATTAAATAGACCCCTGGTATCTCATTATGCATCCACTTTGGCTCATTGAAGAACAGTATATCAACTTTTTGAATACTTTTTTGTAACACTGCTTAGGTGAAATGAAGGTGAGAAACACTTCCTGTGGGGCTGGAGTACTGTTGAAAAAACACAGCATAAATTCATGGGACAATCAGAATCAATTCTCGCAGGCCTTTAACTCATTTATTTTGGGCACACCATTTTGCCCTAATTTGGGCACATTAAAACCAGAAATAAGTCTTAAGTTATCCTGTTATATTTTATTGACATGTCTTTCTTCGTGTTTCTATGGTCATATTATGATGGAAGTTGTTCTCAAATGTAGAAGAGACACAGAGAATTTATATATTTTTCTTGATGTCTTCACACCTTGGGCAATTTGGGCACACCTTTAAACATTGTGAAATTGGGGTAATCTAAAGGCCTGGATTCTCGCTAGGAACACAATGAGAATCAACTTTCATTCTTGCAAAATGTTCATTTGATTCTCATAATAGATTCTAATGCATCCTTAAAGGTCTGGAGAATTCTACTTATTTTTTGTTCCCTAAAAATAATAAGGAACATATTTACTTGGCAGTGGTGTCAAGTGAAGTCTTGACTGCCTTTACAGGCAGCCAAGACTTCACTAGACACCACAGTCAAGGCACTGTAACTTCCATCAGCAAGACCACCAAAAGCCAGTACACTATATAAGACAAGAAACTCACAAAACTTGCATCTAGGCTCTAATTACAGCCAAGTTACAGGTTAAAATGAAGTAAATATATAAATATGAGGTTTGTCTTTTATTAGTGATTATGAAATGGCTACACTCACAAGGACAAGGGTATAATAGTACTCTGAAATTCTAAACTGACAACTGAAAATTGATTCCCACAGCAGGAGTTTGCAAGAATCAAAATTGATTCTCACGAATCAGGACAAATTTTAAGGCACCATGGCAGACGTTAGCCCTCCATTCTCTGACCAGCATAGAGTAGTACACACAGTGTTGTTTTTCTGGGTCATACTCCAAGTCTGGGAGGATATTGTACTTGGTTGTATCATCAAGACTGCTTTTATATCAACTTAGGGTCAGTTTTTTCATCAATGTCACAAAAAGTGCCTCAAATATTCTCAACCCTCAAAATGATTGGATGGCAGAAGTGGGAGGGTGGGGGGGGGGGGGGGGGGGGGGGGGGCTCCCCTTCCAACTGGTATCTGTGTCACCTTTTATATGAATTGTGCACCAAACTTCTACAACTATTGTATTTTAATATAAAGTTAAATGATGCAACAAAATTTCAAAAACTTGTAGCCTACTAAACACTTCAATCCAAGTTTGAAAGAATACAGGAGAAGTCGGCCCACGAGAGAAGTCGGCCCCAGGCGAAGTCAGCCCATGGGAGAAGTATTATAGAATAAATTTTATTAAGGTTGTACGCACTTCTATGTTACAAATCAAAATACTGGTGAGATTAAATAACTTATCCACCATTTTCAAACTAAACTTATCCAACATTAAATTGAAGCATGAATCTTCCATGAACTTTCACGTCTACACAGTACAACATTGCACACATTTCTGATCACATATTCATCCCTGCAGAAAGTGAACGCGACCAATGTCCTACAAGACCATCGGCACCTGCTATCGGCCATTTGACGAATTAAAATGCTGATCTAAACGCTACTCTTATTATGGGGAGGGAGATTTTTCTCAGCATTTTATTTCATCAAAAGGCCGCGAGCAGGTCCAAAGACCATCTTGTGAGCCGACTTCTCCTATTGGCCGAGTTCTCCAGTAGTTTGTGGGGACAACTTCTCTCATGGGTCGACTTCTCCTAAACTGTTTGGACCGACTTCTCTGGGGCCGAGTTCGCAATGGACTGACTTCTCTGTGCATCCCGTTTGAAATGGCTTTGGAAACTTTTCCAGTAGGATTTTTCATAGAACTGATCGAAGTGCTTCATTAAACGGACAGGTTTTGTGAATTTAGAAAGGTTAGAGCTGCTGTAAATGGAAACTTTTTAGGCTGCAATAGGCCTTCAGTTAATCATGTAAACTAATTGGACAGCATTATTATTTTTTTTTGCATTGAGGTTATCGCGAAAATAGGACACGAGAACAGCGATCATATTAGTGGTCTTGAAGAGTGTTTTAAAAACTTATTTTGGTGTTTCAGTGTTTAATTCATACTTTAAATGCACATTTTCTTTGATAGTGTTCACAGCCCAATGGATCAGAAAGAGCCATGGTCAAAACGTTTTCAAGTCTTCAAAGGAGCGGCCCGAACAACTTTCGCCAATGTAATTTCCACCAGGAAAACAGTCTAAGTAGATTTGACCTAGTTGTTTCGACCCACACAGTAACGGCCGAATTATGGGAAATAAACCTAATTTTGTGTTATGGCTGAACCGCACTCTGACATGGGATGAGCGATTTGAAAGAAAATGAGAACGACAAATACATTATAAATTCCCTAATCTGATGGGTCCTACTAAACACCAAGAAGAACCAAGAAGTAAAAACAAATAAAGATACAATACCTTTTTAAATGCTTTATTTACATACTATGGGTGTGAACTGAACTATATAATTCACATTTAACGACATTCGATGTATAAAAGTCCAGAAATACCGCCTAACATGGGGCCGCACGAATGACCCAAAACTACCCAAAACGAACCCAAAACGACCCCAAAACGGACCCAAAACGACCCAAAACGGATAACGCGCCACAGGTGCTAGCCAATGATTAATCAAATGGGAGGACGAAAATATGATAATATAGGTAAAAAGTGAACAAATTTATTTGATAGCACTGTAAACGGGGATTGGTCAAATAGTATCACGATCGAATGGTACCACGTTCACTTCGCATTGTTTGGAAAGTCTGGAATATCTTGAAGGTTTCTTGAAGAAACCATGCCAAGATGGATGTCATTGGAATTTGGAACCGATTTCCATCACGCTGCTTATTTTTGGGCCAGGTAAAAGGTTATAAACCAACTTCCTGTGTGTGTTTACTTAATTGGTGGGGGGGGGGGGGGGAGGGGCATCCAAGTCTTGCTATATGGGGAAAAAAGACACACTTTTGTTGTTGGGGGGGGGGGGGGGGGGGCTACAGCGTCCATTTTGAATATATATTCGCATGTTCATGTCCCCACCCCCTCCAGAAAACGTAAACACGCATTAATTTTACCAGTAAATGGCGATAATTGACAAATAACTCCCTAAAAAATTGTATCTTTATAAATATATCCCTAATGGTTTCTGGACCCTTTTAGTTAAGTCAGCAAATGGCTAAGCCCATGTTAGTGTTACATGCTGACGAGATGAGGTCGTGCTCGGCATGTAGGGTTACATAAAGTTTGTGTTTGTGATTTCAACAATTTCAGCGTTCCCCAAACCTAACGAGCAAATATCCCGTTTGTTTTTACTCAGCCCCCCCCCCCCCCCCCACCCCCCCCCCACCCCCCCCCCCCCCCCCCCCCCCCCACACACACACCGGTTCGTATACAACTCTCCTTTTGCATGTTTTAAATAATCCCCTAGTGCTCCATTTTTTCTTTTCCCTACTACAGAAGTAAGAAACAAACAGCTCCAAGTACTCTTCCTGGCCTCATTTTTTTCCACCACCCCAAGATTTCCATCAGCGCAAAACATGAAAATCGCTATTCAGTTTTTTTAGATTTTCATTTTTTGCTTCCAAAACATAGGTTATGACCCCTCATTCGAACGAGCGCGTCACGTACCAGTTGTTTTCATCAAATTGTAATCTAAACAACATTGTTTGGATTTGTTCCACAGATTTAAGTAATAAATTAATAATCACGACGTGATGTCTTGCAATCTCTGTATTTCTATCTCCTCTTTCGAGTTTTGTTTTACGATATGGAGTAGTGCTTTAACCGGGCATGGCAGCCACAATGAAGATAGAGTGCATCGGAAGTTTTATGTGCTTCTTTTTTTATATTCACACTTTTTATTTTCAACTATTTTCTCGTTTCAAAGTCGTTTGGGGTCAGGTGGGATTCGTTTTGGGTCCGTTTTGGGTGTGTTTTGGGTTCGTTTTGGTTCGTTTTGGGTCCGTTTTGGGTGGTTTTGGGGTGGTTTTGGGTTCGTTTTGGGTAGTTTTGGGTCGTTTTGGGTCAGTTTTGGGTGAATCGTGCTACCGCCTAACATGTAATGCCCGATCCAGAAAATTACTTTTTGGTCTTTTCATAATAAACAAAAATGGCAATTTTCAAACCGATCCACTGTTTTAAACGTGAGAATAAAATCCTAAAAGTAAATGACCTACATGAACTCCATTCTCTACTCTTCATACCTGATTGACAAAAATGAACTCCTTCGATACTTTTTTCAGAAAAGTGGAAAACGAAACAAATAGAATATATGCAGCCGCAACAGACGACGAATGAGTATTGATATTATATTATTTTTCCATGTAAGTTACGTATGTCATTACCACTTTAGCGGGCATTCTCTAGTATATTAACGAAGTTTAGCGGACGGAGCGGTAAAATCCATGGCGTCATGCAACCGTAAGCGAGCGGCGGGCCGTTAGTTAAAACAAAATTCATGAACCGTTCGGGCCCACCGCCCGCTTCCGATCATGGTAATATAACAATAACATGATTTTCCAGGGAGCGGGTCTTTTCGGCCTCGGGAACATTCGGTCTCCGTTTTAACCCAGGAGCCAAAAACAGTCGCGGTTTTAAGATGAGTTTAAACGCCTTTAATACAACCAAAAACAGAAATCCATCAATATGTGTTTTTGAAAGGTGGGAGCCATCCATCAGCCTATAAGGGAGTGTGGTTGCTGAGCTTCGGGCATCAGGTGTGCCTTTTGACAAATACCTGTGAATGAATTTGTAAGTTTCAGCGCGCCGAAGGTGCACAAGGACCATGTGGGATTTAAATCCCTTGCGACCCGAATAACTTTATTTGTTTTATAACTTTATTTGCTCATGAATCCACGAGACGGAAGCGAGAACCAATAATCTTGTTTGGTTTGAGTGTATCCTTTGACAGTAGGGTAGTGGGTTCAGATCCCCGAGAATCTCGAATTGGAAGATGACTAGGAATTGTGCATAACTACAGACACGAATAAATGAAATATAAAATACAATTACACTTTTATATATAAAGGTGTTTAAGGGTTCAAAGAAAGTGTAAAAACAGTATATGATCGCCAAATCAATCGAGCTTCAATCACACTGTAAAAACCCTGTATGAGTATCTCATCAGAGGCCAGAACGTTGATCACTACTTCATTAGAACTTAACAAAACCAAATTCTCAAGCTGAGTTGTGCCAAAGAACATCCAAGAAGTATATCATTTCGGGTTTGCATGTTGGCATTGGAGCACATAAATTGTCATTCTGTTTTTCACTACAGTGGATTTTATAGGGATGCAGAGAAGTCGGCCAATTGCGAACTCGGCCCGGAGAAGTCGGCCCCGGGAGATGTCGTCCCAAACAATTTGGAAGAAGTCGGCCCCAACCATTTGGGAGACGTCGGCCCACAAACTACTGGACTACTTCCAATGGTCTTGGGACCTGCTCTCGGCCATTTGATGAAATAAATTGCTGAGAAAAATCTCCCTCCCTATAATAAGAGTAGCGTTTAGTTCAGCATTTTATTTCGTCAAATGGCGGAGAGCAAGTGCCGATGGTCTTGTAGGACAGTGGTCGAGTTCACTTTCTGCAGAGGGTGTGTGGGGGGGGGGGGGGGATTATGATGCTTCGATGGAAGTGGACAAAACATAAGATGGCTTCTTTTGACTGACTGGCAAAAAAAATGCCGTTTTGGGTTGGTGAGTTTTGTAAGATCCTTTCAAAGGGCAAAAATGACAAGATAACAGTTTTTTTCATTATTTAATTAAGATTATAAAAAATAAGCAGTATTAACAGAAGAAAGAAGACAAACGAAGCAGGTAATGGTGTTATCAGTGACCAAAAATAGGCATTATTAACAGAGGAAAACAGAAATAAACGTAGCAGTTAATGGGGTTATCGGTGACAATTATTTACTGAAATTTCGATACACTAAATGCAGTCTTGCTTTTAACCATTGAAAATACCAGTACGTAACATTAATTCCTAGAAAGCCCAAAGAGTATTCAAGGAACTGATGTCAGGTAGTTGTATTATCAGTGATAAAAAACAAGACAGCGTTATCACCTATTATTTACTGAAATTTCGATACACTATTTCTGCTGTATTTCGCCGTTTTGTCGATCCTAAAGTACACCACTGAGATGTATGAAAAAATGCAGTCTTGTTTTTTTACAATTCAAAATACCAGTACGTAACATTAATTCCTAGAAAGTCCAAAGCGCTTTCCAGGAACTGATGTTATGTACCGGTCTTATCCGTATAGGTGATAAAAAACAAGGCAGCGTTATCACCTATTATTTACTGAAATTTCGATATATTTCAGTATTTCGCCGTAATGTCGATCCTTAAGTACACCACTGAGATGAATGAAAAAAATGTAGTCTTGTTTTTTTTACCATTCAAAATACCAGTACGTAACGTTGTACTGTGCAGACGTGAAAGTTCGTGGAAGATTTATGCTTTAATTCAATGTTGGATCAAGTTAGTTTGAAAATGTTGGATAAGTTATTTAATCTCATAATTTTTTGGATTTCTAACATAAACATGAGTACAACCTTAATAAAATTTATTCTATAATACGTCTCCCATGGGCCGACTTCGTTTGGGCTGACTTCTCCCATGGGCCGACTTTTCTTGTGGGCCAACTTTGTTTTGGGCCGACTTCGTTTGGGGCCGACTTATCCCATCATCCCCATGGGCCGACTTCTTTTGTGGACCGACTTTGTTTTTGGCCGACTTCTCTCGTGGGCTGACTTCGTTTGGTGCCGACTTACGTATTCGATTTTATATTTCATTATAATTCGTTATTCATTATGGATCGGCCTTGTGCTTAATATATTTCGACTTTAGGAATAAAGATAGGTACTCCGTTTATATTATTCTTTAAAAAAAAATATTCTGGAAAACCTAATATACAAAACGAAAACAAAATGAAATAAAAAAATTATTTTGAGAAGTTATTTTTCAACTCCCAAACTCTTGAAATTTTTTACCCAAACTTGGGAACATTCTGCCTCAAAAGTAGGAACATTCTGCCTCGATTGAGGCCAAATGTTCCCGAAAAAAATACCTGGGACCGAATGTTCCCGAGGCCGAAAAGACCCGGACCCATTTTCAAGGGCATTACGATCCATTAGCGACCCAACAGAAATGATTAACAGCTCGGGGTCCTATAAGCCATCCGAGACGACGTCGAGGGCCGCTGATAAGACAGAGGGTTGTTAATCATTTCTGGAGGGCTACTGGTAGAACCGCAATGCCAGAGGAAGTCACGTTGTTACAATTACTAAACCACTTGTACTAGGGAAGGGCATTCAAGTGACCACAAGATAAAGTTCTGCAAGTCAATAGTTTAATCAAATCCGAGAATTATTCAATATATTTGTCTTTTAATCAAAAATCAAAAAATATACTGGCATTTTGAGAATTAAGTTAAAAGTTTGAATATTCATGAGATATCGCAATTTACTTTTTTAAAGTTTTCTAAAAACCAAGTAGGAAATCACTGAAGCAAAAAATCCACCATCGAAGTTTGGCTGCTTCGAAAAACAGAATGATACATATCTATTATACCGACCTTATATCATTGTTTGGCTCCGCGTGTTGCACTGCAGTAGAGAGGTATAAACCGTTTTAATTGGAGTTATTACCAAGATAAGTGCTGTGAGGTTTGTTTTTCTCGCGCGGCATCCGAACCGACAAAGCGGAAACATAAGTTTCGGAACTGGACGTAATTCGGTCACGTGACGTGTCGGTCCACCGGGCGTAAAGTGAAAGCAGATACCACTAGCAGCCCCTCACGTCACGTGATGACTTGAGCATTTATCGCGTATTAATGCCCAAGAAATTAGCGCAATGGCCCAAGGAATGTCCGCTAAATTGGTAGTAATAATAATAATAATAATAACATAATTTTGATGGACTTCCCTGTCTATTGACGGTGCTCGAATAAAGTGATGATGGCTATGATAACTATAAAAAAAATAAAAATGATCAGGGTCTGAAATCATGATTAAAATGTTTTAAAAATTACAGGTTATGTTAGGGTTTTTACCAATTTTATTTTTTATAGGGTGTTGAAATGTCTTGGAAGCAATTTTTAACGGGTAGTAACAAAATATTCGTGAAGAAGCACAGAATTTTATGTCAGTTAATAACTAAAATAACACAGGGATGTTGTTTGCAATTATTTTATTACCTTAATCAGGAAATGAAAATTGTCGTTTGTCATCATGTTTCTGAAAAAGCACATTGTACTATCCCTCTGTCATGCAGCTCAGAGACAGTGCACTTGTACTTTGGATTCTAAGGTGTGAACACGCATTAATCAACACGCTAGACTTTACAATGGAAATGCCACTGGGAATACAGACAGCCCTTTCAGCTCTGAACGCCTCTCGCCCCACCTAACTGGACTTTGTAACAGCTAGAGAACAATTTTAACCACCTCCTTCGGGGAAAGGTAGTACACTTCGTGAGAGGATCGCCTTTCACACTGGTCCTAACCCGAAGGAGTCAGGACCAACAGCCACAGTAGAGAAAAACCAGTAGAAAAAGAAGAGCCGATCCACCAGGCGCAGAGATGCCCAACGACTGGACGATTTCATGAAGGAGGAAGAGAATGCTGAGGAGACCGAGAATGCCATTTCTATTTTCCACTGGGCCAGACACACAGAACATCGACAACGGGGTCGAAAGAGGTTGCATAACTCCAAACCGTCTCTGCGCACCTTCGGCGCACAGAAAACATTTTTTTTTGTCTTTCGGCAAAATTAGCAATTGTGAGTAAGCACACAATTTGCTATTGCCAACGGTTAGTTAGCTACGATAAATGGGCGAGTGCAATTACAAGTATTATTATTTTTAATACCTGATTACAAAATAGTATAAATTTGTGAACTCGTAACAAACAATAAAGTTACATTCTGCTGTAGCAATACGTATGTTCAATTTAATTGATTGTGATTATGATGATGATGGAAATATTTTGATGATAATAAATGGATGATTGGATTATGGGTGATTATTAATATTAGTTGTTATCAAGCTGGGCTTCAGATAATAAGTCTACCTTTATAGATCAATGAGGTTATCAGGGAGATAACTTTGCTGCATACAGCACAAGTTTAGTATTGATGAATTATATTTTTTCTCTTTTTTTGAAAACCCAACACTAATGAAACACAAGAGCACCACCAAGCGGGGCAACACACGCCCGTCAAAATTGGAACATGCACAAGTTTCTCTGAGGTAAAGTTTGAAATTTTTATTGACTCGGCTACGTCTGTCCGCCCCCCCCCCCCCCCCCTTCTAATCAATGCCCATTCCCCTGCCGTCCGCGGTAATAGTAATTCACCTGTTTTCACATTTTCATATTAAGCAATCTGAGGTCTTCACAAAATAAATTAAATTTCAAAAGAATCTGATTAAGTTCACAGACTGTAGAGCACGGAAAGCATAATTTGACCGATTTCAAAGTATTAAAGGGCAATAACTCCTACGGAAATCGAAAACATGACCCGAATTTGCACTTGTGCGAGATACCATGCTCATGAAGCTGCCTATTAAATTTCAAAAGAATCCGATTAAGTTCTCTGACTGTAGAGCACAGAAAGCATAATTTGACTGATTTCTAAGTATGAAAAGGGCAATAACTCCTAAGAAAACAACCGAACACGACCCAAATATGAACTTGTGCGAGATATTATGGCCATGAAGCAACGTATTAAATATGAAAAGAATCTGATTAAGTTGACGGTCTGTAGAGCACGGAAAGCATAATTTGCTCGATTTCTAACTATTAAAGGGGGAAAAACTACTAGGAAAACTATCGAACATGACCCAAATTTGAACTTGCGCGAGATCTTATTCTGGTTGTGCAGTATATCAAATATTTCTTAAATCCGACTGAAATCACGCTCTGTAGAGCACGGAAAACAAATGTCCCCGGACGGACAGACGGACAGCGACATAACATAATACACCCGTTTTTCAAACGGGCGTATAAAAATTGAATAAATTGAGGATTATGGTAACGTTTAAATAAACAAATCCATGGTATATGATAAAAAAAAGTTGTTAGAATGGAAAACACTTTCAATTAAAGCTAATTAATAATCGTTATTTGACTTATTTGTTAAGTTACCTTCAGCAACATGTACAAATTGTTGCCCAGTGCAGTCATAAAGTGATGAACGATGAAGTGATGAAAGGTGATATTTCTGAAAATGAGACAGAAGAATGTGCAGGTGATGGTGTGTGTGTCGTGAATAGGTGATATAACAATATAACACAGGACGTACTTTCAGATACAGATAACTTTACTCCATATTATATATTAATGTATAACTGTAAAGAAGCTGAACAACCACACAATTTACTATTAGTTAATTATGATAAGGGTCTCGCCCTAATGGACGAGGACCTTAATTACAATAATGGAAATAATAAACACAGAGCCGCAAACAATGCTTGACATCTAATTAATTATACTCAACTTTGTTTACGCAATCATCAACGAAGAAAATAAATTATACTCGAAAAAAACCCCACTAAAAAGCAGGTATAAAAAGTGAAAAGCAGACTTCAGAGTCAGAACAGGCAGATTAAAAGCTTAACTGTGGCCTTCTACCAGAAAGGGCTGCATTCACCGACTCAACTAAAATTGCATCACCATCAAATATGGTAAAAAACTAAACACGCTTAATAATAAATAGGGAACGAGAAGGTGAGTTAACAGGCAGATTAACAGCTTAACTGTGGCCTTCTACCAGAAAGGGCTGCCTTCACCGACTCAACTAAGATTACATCAGGTTTAAAAACTAAAGATGCTTGAGGACAAATAGGGAACGAGAAGGTGAGCTAATAGGCAGATTAACAGCTCAACTGTGGCATTCTACCAGAAAGGGCTGCCTTCACCGACTCAGCTAAAGATTAAATCATAAATTAAACAAAATGTGCTACTTTTATCTTTTTACATTTTTACATATTCTAATGAAAACTAATTCTGCTTTCTTCTTTTTAGTAGGTACACAGAAGATGCTTTTTGACCAGCACCCCAATAACCGCTGTGGACAGTCTAACCGTTATGGAAACGGTAACCCCCATGGTTCCTGAACATCCTCCACTCCATCCCTAAAAGTGGTCGACCACTTTAAGGGAGGCGAGCGTTGGTCCTGCGGCCCGCCTCTGCTCCTTTTTGTAAGCGCATTGCGCATCTTTTGTCCCAACCCAATAGGATTACAATGCAGGCCTGCCCACGAACCAGGGTAGTTCGGGTCTTCTTTCTGGTGGTCCCCGAAAGGGGTCGTTGTTGTTGTCAAAGAGTCCAACCAAACAGAGGCAGCCTGAGGCAGATTATACTTGCCAGTGATAGCCATCACTCAAAATCATCCTCGAAGTGGCAGACTTTACTTGCCTGAAAACCTATCTACTCTCCTGAAAACCTAGAACCACTGCACCCTCGGGAGAGGTAGTGCCTTTGTGAGAGGACCCAACCTCTCACACTGGTCCTCACCCGAGGGTTCAACCGACATCAGCCAAAGAGACCATCCCGCCGCAACCGGTGACACCTGCCGAGTACCTGAGCCCGTTCCTCCTTCAACACGCCTAGACATGTGAGAATTGATCATCTACAGTCATTTAGGGTCGAAAAGGTCTTTTTCCTCATATCGTCCCTGCGCGCCTTCGGCGCGCGAAACCATTCCTTTCAGGTCTTCAGAGTGTGAACACTATTTGAGCAATCACTATCGCAAGTTTGGACATCCCAATTAAGCTGCAGAAAGCGTTGTCAGCTCTGGGCGTCTCTTGCCCTCTCAACTGGACTCTCCAGACGAGGGTCAAGAGCGTTCACCTGACGCTGGAGTTTGACGGAGAGGAGAGCACCACCACACCTTCTTCGGGGAGAGGTAGCACCTTTTGTGAGAGGAACCCCTCTCACATTGGTCCTCACCCGAAGAAGCCTGGATCTGGCCCTGAAAAGGAAAAAAAAGGAGGAAGAAGACGAGCCCATCAACAAGGCGCCGTGATGCCCGTCGGCTGGATGAGTTCATGAAAAGGAAGAAGGAAGAGAAGGTGGGAGAGGATAGAGGAAGCCACTACCATTTCCCCACCTCCAACTCCTGTGGCCCCCATCCAGATCCCAGCTGCCTCCCCTATGGAGGGCAACCTGGAGGATGGCGACGTCATCAGTGAGGCGGAAATGGAACATGGCTCTCCTAAGTCTCCTTCTCCAGCCTCTCCCCTTCATCTGGATCAGAAACCTGGATACCAAGACGTTATGAAATACTTGGAAAACTTGAGGGATGAAGTTAAGGAACCTACCAGAACAGCAAAGGAAGGCACGGAAAAATCGAAGGTACTAATAGCAGAACTCTACATACTGCACACACCTACGGCAGCCAGGACTAGACCCTACGGCAGCCAGGACTAGACCCTACCACCCAGATCAGTCCTCATTCTTCGACAGCCCAACAACACCAACAACCACTACAGTATCACCATCTCAACCTCCTCCACCAAAAAGAAGAGCAAAAAACATAGGCGTCGCTAAACACTCAACGAGGGTCGAAAGGGGTTTGCTCCACATCATTCCTGCGCGCCTTTGGTTGCGCGCGAAACCATTTCATTTCAAATCGATCCAAAGGTTATCCAACACGTTTTGATCACAGGCACTCGACGTATTATCAGATTTTAACAATTTTAATAAAATATATATATTATCAATACTAAAAAAAGTAAAGGTATGACACTTCCTAGATCGAAATTTTCAACAATCTCCAAAATAGCGAATACCTCATCGATCTTGCTCAAATAAACGACAAAATGTCGTGTAATTCGCGGAGCCACTGAGATTTCGAGCCCAAGATTCACGAAATTTTACTTTTGTTCGCATTTTTTTCACTTTTAATCGACTGAAACGAGAAAGTCGGTTATCCACGCCAGCGGTTATCCGGTAACAGAATGAAAGTGTGTAGCTTAACTTGTGTGTTGTGTTTGATGAAAAGGATAATGTTCAATGTTTATGAAAGGATTATGAAATAAAACAAGAATTGTGATAATTGGGAATAAGTTCATTTCTGTTCCCTGTGTGCTATGTTTATGACAAAAATAATATGAGGTGTACACTGTACTAAAGAGCTGAGGGGTGGGTTAATATGACCTCACAGTTAATGTATGTGGCCCTCACAGTTAACGTATGTCAACAAAAGTTACCAAGTTACGGTGAAATTATTCCAAAACGAGTCACCCTATCAAGTAACATTAAAATCCCCTCATAAATATGGCCTGTAGACTGTGCTATAGGTTTTCGGGCTTCGGGCCCCTGTAGCCATCAGTTTCCCAATTGCGTCCAAAGGGGACGTTCTCATCTAGACATTATATGAAGTCAGTCTACCAAGTTACAATGAAATCCCTTAATAAATATGACCTGTAGACTGTGCTAAAGGTTTTTGGGCTTTGGGCTCTGGCAGCCATCATGGTTGAATGATCGCAACCAAAAGGGGACATTCTCATCTGGACACTATTTGGAGTCATCCTACCAAGCTACAATGGAATCCCTTCATAATTATGACCTGTAGACTGTTCTAAAGGTTTTCGGGCTTTGGGCCCCTGAAGCCGTCACAGTTGCCCAATCGTGTCCAAAACGGGACGTTCTCATCTAGACATTATATGAAGTCAACCCACCAAGTTACAATGAAATCCCTTCATAAGTATGACCTGTAGACTGTGCTAAAGGTTTTCGGGCTTCAGGCTCGGGCAGCCATCATGGTTGAATGATCGCAACCAAAGGGGACAATCTCATCTGGGCATCATCTGGAGTGATCCTGCAAAGTTACAATGAAATCCCTTCATAAATATGACCTGTAGACTGTACTCAAGGTTTTCGGGCTTCGGGTACCTTTAGCTGTCAAAGTTGCCCAATCATGTCCAAAAGGGGATGTTCTCATCTAGACATTATATGAAGTTAACCTACCAAGTTACAATGAAATCCCTTCATAAATATGACCTATAGACTGTGCTAAAGGTTTTCGGGCTTCGGGCTCGTGTAGCCATCATGGTTGAATGATTGCAACCAAAGGGGACAATCTCATCTGGGCATCATCTGGAGTGATCCTGCGAAGTTACAATGAAATCCCTTCATAAATTTGACCTGTAGACTGTGCTCAAGGTTTTCGGGCTTCGGGCACCTTTAGCCATCACAGTTGACCAATCACGACCAAAAGGGGATGTCATCATCTAGGCATTATATGGAGTCAACCTAACAGGTTACAATGAAATCCTTCTATAAATATAACCTTTTGCCTATGCTAAAGGTTTTTGGGCTCGGGCACCCATCAAGGCTGAATGATCACGGCCAAAATAGGACGTTCTCATCTAGACATTATTTGGAGTCATCCTACCAAGTTACAACGAAATCCCTTCGTAAATATGATCTGTAGACAGTGCAAAAGGTTTTCGGGCTTCGGGCACCTTTAGCCGTCAAAGTTGCCCAATCATGTCCAAAAAGGGACATTCTCATCTAGACATTATATGAAGTCAACCTAACAAGTCACAATGAAATCCCTTCATAAATATGACCTGTAGACTGTGCATAAGGTTTTCGGGCTTCGGGCAGCCATCATGGTTGAATGATCGCAACCAAGGGGGACAATCTCATCTGGGCATCATCTGGAGTGATCCTGTGAAATTACAATGAAATCCCTTCATAAATATGACCTGTAGACTGTGCTCAAGGTTTTCGGGTTTCGGGCCCCTGTAGCCATCACAGTTGACCAATCACGACCAAAAGGGGATGTCATCATCTAGGCATTATATGGAGTCAACCTTACAGGTTACAATGAAATCCTTCTACAAATACAACCTTTTGCCTATGTTAAAGTTTTTTGGGCTCGGGCACCCATCAAGGCTGAATGATCATGGCCAAAATGGGACGTTCTCATTTAGACATTATTTGGAGTCATCTTACCAAGTTACAATGAAATCCCCTCATAAATATGACCTGTAGACTGTGCTAAAGGTTTTCGGGCTTCGGGCACCTTTAGCCGTCACAGTAGCCGAATCATGTCCAAAAGGGGACGTTCTCATCTAGACATTATATGAAGTTAACCTACCAAGTTACAATGAAATCCCTTCATAAATATGACCTGTAGACTGTGCTAAAGGTTTTTGGGCTTCGGGCTTGGGCAGCCATCATGGCTGAATGGTCGCAACCATAGGGGACAATCTCATCTGGGCATCATCTGGAGTGATCCTAAGAAATTACAATGAAATCCCTTCATAAATATGACCTGTAGACTGTGCTCAAGGTTTTTGGGCTTCAGGCACTAGTAGCCATCACAACTGACCAATCACAACCAAAAGGGGATGCCGTCATCTAGGCATTACATGGATTCAACCTAACAGGTTACAATGAAATCCTTCCATAAATATGACCTTTTGCCTATGCCAAAGGTTTTTGGGCTCGGGCACCCATCAAGGCTGCATGATCGCGATCAAAATGGGACGTTCTCATCTAGACATTATTTGGAGTCATCCTACCAAGCTACAATGAAATCCCTTCATAAATATGATCTCTAGACTGTGCTAAAGGTTTTCGGGCTTTGGGCCCCTGTAGCCGTCACAGTTGCCCAATCACGCCCAAAAGGTGACTTTCTCATCTAGACATTGTATGAAGTCAACCCACCAAGTTACAATGAAATTCCTCAATAAATATGACCTGTAGACTGTGGTAAAGGTTTTCAGGTTTGGGGCTTGGGCAGTCACGGTTAGCAGATCATGCCCAAATGGGATAATTCTCATCTAGACATCATAAGGAGTCATCCTAACAAGTTACAATGAAATCCCACCACATTAAACATGACCTGCAGACTGTGCTAGAAGTTTTTGGGTTTCAGGCTTGGGCAGCCATCACGGTTGATAGATCATGCCCAAAAGGGGACGTTCTCATCTAGGCATTATACAGAGGCATCCTAACAAGTTATAATGAAATCCCTTCATAAATACAACCTGTAGACTGTGCTAATGGTTTTCGGCTCGGGCAGCCATACCGGTTGCCCGATCGCGACCAAAAGGGGACGTTCTCATCTAGACATGACCCCAAACCTGCATATGAAATTTTGTGACGATCAGACAAGAACTGCGGGGTGTAGCCCGTGCTAAAGGAAAATGTGAACAGACGTCACAGACTAACAGACTTCCGCACGCGTGATGGCAATAGCTTATCTTGACTATGTCAGGTTAAGCTAAAAATGAATGCCACGCCGTACGTCCATTGGTCGTCTACTTAGAGAATAACTGCAGGAATTTCAAAAGTCTGTTTATGCCTCACTCAATACAACACAAAACGACACAACTTAACTTCAATAAAACATTTTAATCAACCGAAAAACGATGTCAAAAGCAACAATGAAGGTGTCATGGTAACATGTCATATACAGATATTTAAAATTAACATTACAAGTCATGCTATTGATATTTGAACAGCAAGTCTGCGAGGAGGGGAGGGGGTGGGCGTGTGTCATCCACATGCAAAATACAAAACATTCTCCAATTAATCCGATACCCTGAATCAGAAATTCATTAAGTTTCTTAGTTTCTAATGTCATAGTTACTATCGTTACACCATAAATACGTGTAGTTCACGTGGGAAGAAAATTTGGAGGGGGCAGCAAGCAGTTTTCTCTCTTCACCCCCACCCCTCCTGTATTTCTAAAACTCTTGGAGAGCGATTTTCAGAGATTCTCTATCCTACAACTTCTTTCAGCTAGCACAATATTTCTTGGATGTTGTGAATTTTGCATGCTCACTTTTAGTATGTGACCTTAAGCACAAATAAATAAATAATAAATTTATTAAATTATATTTTTTTTTATATTTACCATTGATCTTTTTGTCACTTTTACCTTGGGGATTTTTGTACTATGGGAGTTTTGGTGCTGTGGGGCATTTTGTACTATGGTCATCTGTCCATGGGGCATATTTTTTTCGTCCACCTCGCCCCCTTTTGTCAGGTGGGCTTCGACTGGAATGCAGCCCTTATAGAGAGATTACTGCCATAATCCTTCATCTAATACAAGAGAGAGAGATGATCAACTCTTGCCATACTTTTCTGAATAACTGAAGAATTCCATTATTTGCTTTCAAATCAGAACTTATGACCAATATTTGAAAGAACCTGCTGTGCACCTTCCAATGATGAACTGTTTTATGAAACCAAAACTGAAAATATATAAAAGTTTGAATGATGAATAGCACGTTGCATTTTAAGTCAATTTTATCGTTTCATATTTTTCTGCTTGTGTTCCTCAAGCACCAAACATTTCGATCCAAATTGTTCCAACCTGTGGAGAAATCTCAGAAAAATAAGTTGACACCAGTTATTATTCTGCTGATGTAATTTATTCACACCAATGACAATTGATCCACATCAGAGACATTTCATTTCACACCAGACTCAAAAGAACTCACCTACATGTACAGCAACTTACAAAATTAGTTGCAAATGTAAACATATGAAATTCCTTCTACGAAATGTCTTTCTGATATGGTTCCTCCTCATTAATGCCACCATCCCCTGACACTTAGTCTTAGAAAGCTCTTACTTATTACTTACCAAGTTTTATTGCTATAATCTGGTTTTAAAGAGAAAGAGAGAGACAGATAGGGATCACTCTCAATATCTTGCAATTATTTATTTTCAGTTGAGGCCAGAAAAATGTTCATGAACATTCAAATCTGGGAAAAATGTCCATGGACATGATGTCTATTTAATAAATAAAAGCTGTGAATCATATAATCACAAATTATAGCAGCTGGAAAAATGAACTGAACACTTTAAACCGTGTTTTCATTCAAATTGATATGAACAGCTTTTATTATTTGTGTAAAGCTTTCTTAGAAAGGTTTTTAGGTATGGATAGCTTTGGTCTACAGATTAAAAAGACCCCCCCCCCCCCCCCTCCCCCCACCCCACTGGCAAAACTCTGCAGACATATCCCACTCGTGTATACAAAATATAGGATGAGTACAAAACTTTTAATTTTTCTTTTGTTACACAGCATGTGAACTGAATATTTTGGAACAGAATAAGTAGAAATAAGATACTGGATAGATAACCATTAAAAATTTTGATCTCATTTTCTCCCTATTACTAATACCATTTGAACCTGAACACCATGTCTTTGGAAGTTCTAGCTGAGAGGTTCCCAGGAAATGATGTCAAGGACTGGAATTATCGAAAGGGAAAAATGTAATGGAAATTTTCTTGTGGTTATCCCATAAATTATTTCAGATGGTACTTATGCAGAGGGCAGACGTCTACCAAATAACAGTGGAGTGTATTTCCTGTCTGTTGATTATTCACAATTTCAGGACAACAAAGCACAAGCAAATTTTCAGCTCATGGATCCCTGGGTCAGTGCTGGAAAAGAACAAAATCGAGGGGTGCAGCTTTAAGCTCCTGTGATATCAGAAGAGTAAATTGCACCCGTAAAATATTGGTATTTGAATTTTGATGGAATACTTTCACCAAACACCAGAAACTTTAAAAGTATAAGTACCTGCTGAACTATGACAGTAACTTCCCACTGGCCACAGGGTGCATCTTTCTCAAAACAATACCAGTTTATATGTGCTCACAGTATATTAGTGCTCTACAATATTTTTCAACAAGTGCATTTTTTAGCTCCCATAAAATAGAAAACACGAGTGGAGATGGTAGCAATTGCACTTGCACCCGTCTCATTTCCAGGACTGCTGGGTGTTCAATAAGCTGAAAAGTTGCTTGGTCCTTTCTGAAGAGCAATAATTAGTTGGTGGGTGGAAAAACAACCGTACCATGATTCAGTACAAATCCATTCTTCACATATTCTACGCACTCAGCAAATAACTTGTGCGCTTATATATTGAATAAGTAATAACGATAATAATTCTAAGGCTTTCTGCTGATTTATCGCATTCCTCTAATGACGAGGCCTACATTAACTCAGTGCCTGGTCAGGATATTCCTCCCCCACACTCCCACCTAATCTTCCTGCATTCAATCAAAAACTGGGTTTTTTTTGTAACTAGTAACATGTTCAACCTGTATGCGAATACACCGAAACCGGCCTCCAACATTTTTACCCAAACCAGCCGCCAATGAACCCAAACCGGCCTCTACATTTTACCCAAACCGGGAAATATTGAGGTCTGACTAAACTATGTTCAAAGTTCATTGCCAGCAGAAACATTTTTCGACAGGAATGGAAGAAAATCGATAGCTCCCATATAGATGTCACCCCACACAAGCACACCAAGTATCGAAATGATCCAATCATAAATGTGCCCCGCAGGTTGTGTCAAAGGAAAATATTGATGCATAACTGCACTAAGTTCATCAAAGGTTGTTGCCAACAGCAACATTTTTTGACGGACAAGGAAGAAAATCAATAGTTCCTATCTAGAGGTCACCCCAAACAAGCATACCAAGTTTCAAAGTGATCCGATCATAAATGTGCCCTGCAGGGTGTGCCAAAGTGAAATATTGATGCATAACCACTAAAATCATCAAAGGTCATTGCCAATGTCAACAGTTTTTGGCACACAATCAAGAAAATAAATAGCTCCCATCTAGGGGTCACCCCAAACAAGCATACCAGGTTTCAAATTGATCCAATCATAAATCTGCCGTGTAGGGTGTGCCAAAGGAAAATATTGAGGTCTGACTAAACTAAGTTCAAAGGTCATTGCCAATGGTAACATTTTTTGATGGAAAGTGAAGAAAATTGATTGCTCCTATCTGGAGGTAACCCCCAATAAGCATACAAGGTTTCAATGCAATCTAATCATAAATGTTCCCTGTAGTGTGTGCAAAAGGGAAATATTGAGGTCTGACTAAACTTAGTTCAAAGGTCATTGTCAGCTGCAATATTTTTTGACGGAAATAGAAGACAATCCATAGCTCCCAACTAGAGGTCACCCAAACAAGCACACAAAGTTTCAAACCGATCTGATCATAAATGTAACCTGTAGGGCAAGCCAAAAGAATATATTGATCCCTGACTAAACTAGAGGTACTGTGAGCAAACTCACAAAGTGATAACCCCCCCCCCCCCCCCCCAGTGCCTGAAATGTTTAAGTTAGATTATCTCCCCTTGGAAATGTCAGAGCGGAATTATATTGCTTCATGCACATCTTCATATGGAGTTCTTCCACTGTGTAAAGTTTCATGAAAATTCTTCAAACGGTTTAGGAGGAGTTGCGCTTACAAGGATGGACAGATGGTATAAGTTAGATTATCTCCCCTTGGAAATGTCAGAATGGAATTATATTGCTTCATGCACATCTTCATATGGAGTTCTTCCACTGTGTAAAGTTTCATGAAAATTCTTCAAACGGTTCAGGAGGAGTTGCGCATACAAGGATGGACAGATGGTATAAGTTAGATTATCTCCCCTTGGAAATGTCAGAACGGAATTATATTGCTTCATGCACATCTTCATATGGAGTTCTTCCATTGTGTAAAGTTTCATAAAAATTCTTCAAACGGTTTTGGAGGAGTTGTGCTTACAAGGATGGACAGACGGTATAAGTTAGATTATCTCCCCTTGGAAATGTCAGAACGGAATTATATTGCTTCATGCACATCTTCATATGGAGTTCTTCCATTGTGTAAAGTTTCATGAAAATTCTTCAAACGGTTTAGGAGGAGTTGCGCTTACAAGGATGGACAGACGGACAGACAGATAGACGGACGGACAGGGTGATTCCTATATACCCCCCAAACTTTGTTTGCGGGGGGTATAACTAAGTTCAAAGGTCTTTGCCAGCGGCAACATTTTTTTACAGAAATGGAAGAAAATTAATAGCTCCCATCTAGAGGTCACCCCCAAACAAGCATACAAGGTTTCAATGCAATCCGATCATAAATGTTCCCTGAAGGGTGTGCCATAGGGAAATATTAAGGTTTGAATAAACTAAGTTCAAAGGTCATTGCCAGCAGCATCATTTTTTGACGGAAATAGAAGAAAGTTGCTAACTCCCAACTATAGGTCACCCCAAACAAGCACACCAAGTTTCAAAGCAATCCGATCATAAATCTGCACTGCATGGTGTGCCAAAGGGAAATATTGATGCATAACTGCACAAGGTTCATCAAAGGCTATTGCTAACGGAAACATTTTTTGATGGAAATAGAAGAAAATCAATAGCACACATCTAGAGGTAACCCCAAACAAGAGTAGCAAGTTTCAAACCTATCTGATCATAAAGGTGCCCTGTAGGGCATGCCAAAGGAATATATTGATGCCTGACTTAACTAAGTTCAAAGGTCATTGCCAGCGGCAACATTTTT
Organism: Pictodentalium vernedei; assembly: GCA_031216915.1. NCBI lineage: Eukaryota > Metazoa > Mollusca > Scaphopoda > Dentaliida > Dentaliidae > Pictodentalium > Pictodentalium vernedei. The sequence goes on from CM062291.1 coordinate 286,719,164, forward strand.
TGATGGAAATGGAAGAAAATTGATTGCTCCCATCTGGAGGTCACTCCAAACAAGCATACCGGGTTTCAAGGCAATCTGATCATAAATGCACCCTGTAGGGTGTGCCAAAGGAAAATACTGAGGTCTGACTAAACTAGGTTCTAAAAACGTTGCCAGCGGCAACATTTTTTTACGGAAATGGAAGAAAATTAATAGCTCCCATCTAGAGGTCACCCCCAAACAAGCATACAAGGTTTCAATGCAATCCGATCATAAATGTTCCCTGAAGGGTGTGTCATAGGGAAATATTAAGGTTTGAATAAACTAAGTTCAAAGGTCGTTGCCAGCAGCATCATTTTTTGACGGAAATAGAAGAAAGTCGCTAACTCCCATCTACAGGTCACCCCAAACAAGCACACCAAGTTTCAAAGCAATCCGATCATAAATCTGCACTGCACGGTGTGCCAAAGGGAAATATTGATGCATAACTGCACAAGGTTCATCAAAGGCTATTGCTTACGGAAACATTTTTTGATGGAAATAGAAGAAAATAAATAGCACACATCTAGAAGTAACCCCCAAACAAGAGTAGCAAGTTTCAAACCTATCTGATCATAAAAGTGCCCTGTAGGGCATGCCAAAGGAATATATTGATGCCTGACTTAACTAAGTTCAAAGGTCATTGCCAGCGGCAATATTTTTTGATGGAAATGGAAGAAAATTGATTGCTCCCATCTGGAGGTCACTCCAAACAAGCATACCAGGTTTCAAGGCAATCTGATCATAAATGCGCCCTGTAGGGTATATTGTAGGAAAATACTGAGGTCTGACTAAACTAGGTTCTAAAAATGTTGCCAGCGGCAACATTTTTTTATGGAAATGGAAGAAAATTGATAGCTCCAATCTAGAGGTCATCCCAAATGAGCATACCAAGTTTCAAAGCAATCCGGTCAAAAATGTGCACTGCAGGGTGTGCCAAAGGGAAATATTGAGGCATAACTGCTTGAAGTTCATCAAAGGTTGCTGCCAGCGGCAACATTTTTTGACGAAAATCGAAAAAAAATGAAAGCTCCCATCTAGAGGTAACACCAAACAAGCATACCAAGTTTCAAACCGATCTGATCATAAATGTGCCCTGTAGGGCGTGCCAAATAAATATATTGATGCCTGATTAAACCAAGTTCAATGGTTGTTTGTGGCAATATTTTCTGAAGGAAATGGAAGAAAATCGAGAGCTCCCATCTAAAGGTCACCCCAAACAAGCATACCGGGTTTCAAAGCAATCTGATCATAAATGTGCCCTGTAGGGTGTGCCACAGTGAAATATTGAGGTCTGACTAAACAAAGTTCAAAGAATGTTGTCACCGGCAAAATTTTTCCACGGAAATGCAAGAAAATCGATAGCTCCCAACTAGAGGTCACCTCAAACAAGCATACCAACGCGATGTGATCATAAATGCGACCTGTGCAGTGTGCCAAAGGAAATATTGTGGATGTATGTAAGCCAACGGACGAGAAGTGATGGCAATAGCTCAGCTTGGCTTTGTCAAATTGAGATAAAAATGAAAGAATTTAGTTATGCCAGTAATGTTTTGCAAGTATCATCTCCTAGTTGGGTCAGGAAAAAGGTGATTGAAATGCAATATATAACTTGATGTTTAGACATAATTTCCACACACATCATGAAGGCAAGTGATTAATTGCTCCCCTAGCAAAACGTTTAGCAGAGTGATGGCGAGTGAGAACGACCACTCTCCTTTACCATCAGTCCCTGATATGTCACACTGCAATATGACATAAATCCCCCTAAGTTAGTGAAAAATTGCACACTTTTGGTTCCTTATTTAACTGGTTGAGGGCTAGATTGTTTTTGGTGGTCTGAATTTGGTATTCAAAATTTGTTCTATTACAAATTATTGGAGAGTGCCTACAGGCACTCTCCAATAATTTGTAAAAGGCCAAATTGATATAAACAAAGTATTATTTACGTTGGGCTGAATATGAAATATGAGCAAGGAAAATGTTGGCTTTTGCACTGTTAACCTCATTTTTTTTTTAAAGCTCTGATATGTTATCAAACACTGTTTCGACCCGACATGGAAATTTGTTGAATATGTAGCCCAAAATGTGCATTCTGCTCAACACTGAAGTCCTTAGTAGGTACAAATCAAATGAGGGAATCTTTGGGCACATCTTAAGAGAGAAGGATCTGTGCATCCCTTAGAGGAAATTCCCAATAAGATTGCAATGACAGGTTGGTAAAGATATATTGGTCTAAACACTCTCTCTCAACAATTTGTGAATGTTGGAGGAGCACGCATGCCACCCCTGCCACTGTTCCTAAGTTGCTGTTGTATCTCATTCAAGGGGAACAGCAATGTAACCCTACAGAAGTTAGCCGATTTGCTGGCCATGGTACTTTGGTTGTCAAGTGGTCAGACAAGTTGATACCACAGGAAATGGTGTCGACAAATGACATACTAGCATGTTCATGCAGGTGACAGCAGGGGCTAGATCTATCACCATGATTAACTCTTTGAAACATGGTGATATCTTCCAAGTCAGTTCAATGTTGGCCATTTGAAGAGTCCACATTCATTATTTAGGAGTACACCAATTAACATTTTCAATGTGCAGCCTTGGGGCACATTGAAAATATTGATTGGGCTACCCCACACATTCACTTAGTGGCCATACTACTCAATAAAATTATGACGTATCATCTTCCTGGGCCAGAAAAAAGCTGCCTCAATTTTCAAAGGGTAAATACCCTACATATTCTTGAACTCGATGGTGATTCTTTTGATTGGCTGAGAGGTACGGTGTAACTTGCAATCCACTGCAGCTTTTTTTTACACGTGGTTAACCATGGTATAAAAACAAGAATACACAATAGCAGGCTATATGGCTAAAAAAAAAAGTACCCATTTTTAATTATTAACTCATACCTTCTGCTCAGTTATGTTAGAACAAAAATAAAATACAGGTTAATATGTATGTGCAATAAAATATAACAGATATGGACGTCATTGGAACTGGTTCATTGAGCCAGTTTCAATGACATCCATATTTGTCTGGTTTTATTTAGAAACTAACAAAGTACAAATTTTCTATCAGTTTTTACCCACAATGTAGGTTAAACTATTAAGTACACCAAAAGTATTGGAAAATAAATCTATTATCCTTGTGTTTTTCAGGTTGTATGGGAGTTTACACTGGTCTGAGAACACATACACCCCTTGGCTTTGTCTCAGGGTGTATGAGTTCCCAAACCAGTTTTAATTCCCATACACCATGGAAAACACAAGGATAACTAATATTACGCATTGCCGATGTGGGGGTAGTTTTTTCACATCATATAAGAAAATCAAATCCATTGATATTTGTTCAAGTTATCCAACCAATGAGCTGAAAGCCGGCAAACATAAACTAATTGAGAGTCATAAGTCTGCTCAGTATGATTGAATGACACTGCTTTTCGAACTAGTTCAAGAAATTGTTAAGAAAGTCTCACGTACCAAATATTGAGCAAATAATTGTTGAGGTAATCACACTAATTAGCTGAAAACGGGCAAAAAATAACGAATTAATGGCCATAACTCCACTCAGTATGGTCGAACCGTTAAGTTTTTGAACGCATTCAAGACATTGTTAAGAGTCTCACATACCAAAAATTGACCAAATCCATTAATATTTGTTCAAGGTATCGTACTAACGAGCTGAAAACAGGCAAATTGGTGGAAGACAGGGTGTTGTTACATATCACATTAATTTGCTTCACAAATACAACTGATGTGTCATGTGCAATACCAAACAATGCACCTTGTGACTGTGTTGTTGAGTATTTGTTTGCTGGTTGATTCTTGTGAATGTTGAAAAGATGTGAAAATTGGACAGAACTTTTTGCAAGCCCAGAGAGATCAACTGAATGCACTACTTGATGAATACATTAAGATTTGTTGTCATTAGTGCCTGGGCCAACTAACAGTGTTACCCATAATATAAAAACTGTGTCTGTCAGAGACACCTATATCGCAACATGCATATAGAATTTCACATGCTAAGCAATCCTAAGTGAAGCCTATTATGGACGGTATTGTTAGAAAAGGATTAATGCAGCAGCCATCAAAGAGCCTTTGCTCATCACCTCTTGTACTGGTTTCCAAACCAAATGGAACCACATGGTTGTGCATTGCTATAGAATGTTAAATGAATACAGCTGAAATGGTTAAAGAATATTCTTGCTCGATTTATCACATAGATTAACCTTGGTTAACTGATTAATCACTTACCCGAATAGGTAGCTGAATAACTGCTGTACCATGGCGTAGATGATTTGCAGCATTAACCCTTTCCCAATGTAATGGACAAACCGGCCAGTTTGCAAATATTGTCTGCTACCCGCATTAGATAAAGGGTTAAGAATGACCATTTCCAGCTACAGATAGAGTATAATGATCTTACAAGTGAACAAGTAAGTCAGCATGTAACTTGCATGCTTTACTCTGTCGCAGAAAATTGATGTGTCAGTGTGACAATGTTTGCCTGTTTTGGAGCAAGTTTGTATCTTTGTTAACCCATATAATACAGTAGATCAAAAGTAACGGTTAATCGATCAATTACTTTTTTGATCGATCAAGACTTTGATCATTGGTTAATCGATTAATTGGTTAACCATTTCAACTCTATAAATGAAGGCATGTTTTTTGATGCATGGTCTGTACCACAAAGGGAACTGTCTGAGAAAATTGGGAGTGCTTTTTGTAAGTTCATTAGACTTGACATAGGGTTATTTAGAATTAAGCATGGTGGAAGAGGCAAAAGAAAAATCTGCCTTCATCACCGTATTCAGTTTGCATGAGTTAAATGTGATGTCATTTTGCATGAAATCTATGCCTATGACCGTTGCTCATCTCTGGGACACTTTATTGGATCAATGGAAAAATGTTGTACATTATTTTGTTGACATTGTGGTGTTTTGTTCAATGGGAAGAACATTTGCACTACCTGAGAATTACCTTACAATCACTGCATTAAGCTGATTTGACTGTGATGCAAACAAAATGAGAACTTGGGAACAAAGAAATTAACTTTCTGGGACATATTATGGTAATGGTTGTGTTGCAGTCAACCCTACGAAGTTCAAGGCTTTGGTTTATTTCAGATTCCCCCAGACAAAGAAAGATAGATGTCTTTTTGTACCTAGAAATGACAGGTTATCACCAAAGGTATATTTTGAACTTTGCTAAATATTCGATCCCACTGATAGATCTGACAACAACCAACAATCCAAGGTGAAATGTGCAGATACTATGAGAGATTTACAAGAAACTTAAAAAGTGAAATGGATAAAGCTCCTATTTTGAGCAATGCTGATTTTACTCATCCATTCACATTACAAATACAAACTGACGCATGTGACAGAGCTATCAGTGTTGTGTTATGTCAGAATAATGGTATTAATGAACACCAAGATGGTTTAAGCTGTAAGCTCCAATGACAAAGATACTGTTCTATGGTCGAGAAAGAATGCTTGGTCATAGTGTAGGGTGTTCCATCATTCATCTACCAAATAGCAGGTTTGCCATTCCCTACAGAGACTGACCACAATCCATTACCTTTTCTTTACAGGTTGAGGGCTACATTTTGTTTGGTGGTCTGAATTTGTTCATCCAAATTTGTTTTATTACAAATTACTGAAGAGTGCCCACAGGCACTCTTCAATACTCTGTGATTAAACAAATTTATATAATTTATTATTTATTGGTGTTTAAGGTCACATATTTCTGCACAATGGCTAACCATGACCGTGACAGTTTTACAGGTGGAGGAAGCCGGAGTACCCGGAGAGAACCCAACATACCAACTCCACACAAGCAGGGTTAGCATTGGTTGAAGACAGGTGCACCATCGACGTGCAGTACGACTTAGTACATAGCATCACCGTGCCCCCACGTGGGCAATGGGGGTGAAGTGTCTTGCCAAAGGACACAACGCGGTGCCGCAGGTGGGATTCGAACCGAAGACCTCTCGGCTTGCAGCCTGCACCTCTACCAACTGAGCCACCACGCCCCCAAATTTATATAAACAGAATATTATTTGCGTTTGACTGAATATGAAAAATGAGCAAGCAAAATGTTGGTTATTCCTCTGGTACCCTCATTTTTTGGAAAACCCTGATAATGGCTTCTTGCAATCAACCAGTTAACTGCCTGAAGAACAAGAATCAAGGACTATTACAGCTGTCTATAATGCTACAATCCTATGAATTTTAAATGAAATACAGAAAAAGTGTCAATATTAAGAATACTGAAAGCCTCTCCAGGGTTAACTAAGAAAGTGAAACACCTGCAAAGTAGTTGTGTTCATAAACAGAGGGTGGTCTTGATACCACAATTACTGTGTGTTACCGGATACATTGCAGACATTAAGAAAACTGCATGATGCACTTGTGGAATTCATGTGAGAACAGCATGTAATAATGCATCTGATGGGTGATGAATGATGTGAATAAAAATCTTTGACACAAAAATCTTTAAAAAGCTTTGACACAGGCTTTTGCAATGTCAGAGCATGTGCCCTGACCATGCCATCTTTAGGAGGTCCTGCTGACAATAGACAAAACACATGGGTAGTGATTTCTAGTCAGGTCTTGGCTGCCTGAACAGGCAGCCAAGACTTGGCTAGAAATCACTGCTAAGCAATTGGACATGTACAAGAGTGTAGTCTAGTGGGAATTCAGGACAAATGCCCAGTCCATTGAGGTTTAATAAAACTGAAAAGAAAATCAGTCACTTCTTTCATGAAAATGAACCTTTCAACTGTTAACAAGTCTCAACAGGGACTTATAAATTGTGAATGTAGGAAAATTTGAAAATTCAGACGGTTTCGGTATTCAACGATTGGTTCGGTTTGGTTTTTCAGTATCCCCATAATATCAGTATCAGTTCGGTTTTTCAGTATATTGCCCATCTCTATCAGCGTCATTCAAATACTTCAGGTTTAATGATATAAATACAGAAAACAACTCGGGCAGAGTATGGGGGTCAGAAGTGAATGACCATTATTGGTCTTTTTCCTGTATTTCACATGTGCCTTCAGCGCAATGAAATGCCCGAACAACACCAACACAAGTCCACCATACTCCACCCTCATTCTGTTGTGTCTGTGTTGTTACCTAACCCCGTGGACCTTCTGATTTCATGAATAGAGAGAGAGCTGTCTCTACCTAACTTAGTGGGTTAATTTCACAACAATGGACAGCCTTTACCTAACTCGGGACGGTGGATTAGTTTCATTTACAGGGGACAGTCTTTACCTAACATTGTGGATTTATTACTTACAACATTAAATGTTTTTTTTATTGATTTCACTGTACAATCCATAGTAAACACAAAATATGCATATAGATAAGCGGTGCCATGTACATGCTTTTTGCAAGATTACATACCAGGTATAACATATGACAACATACAGCATTTATAAATGAGAAACTTTCTCTATTTCATTTGCAATGAAATACGATCCCGTTTCCTCTTAACTGGTTGAGTGTTGAGAGTCCATGTTTGGGCTTTTTCCTAAACAGCAGGTAACACACCTTAAAGGCTTCATATATCATTTCAGTGATATTGTTTAGTCTTATCTGGATTTGCCTTGTTACAATTCATGGGTGCCTGTAGTAGGCACTCTCCCATAAATTGTCACAACACAAAGGCATGTTAACAAATTTTGATGACCAAAATAATTTAGCATGCTACCAATTAACTGGTAGAGTGCTAAATTATTTTTGGCCATCAGAATTTGTTCATGTGTCTGCTTTGTTACAATTTATTGGAGAGTGCCAATAGGTACTCCTTCCACAAATTGTAACAAGGCAAATCCCAACAGACTAAACAATTTTGCTTCAAAGATAATATGAGGTACATTCACTGAATATGAGGTCTTCAAGTAGAAATAGCTGTACTTCAGAGTAAAGCCCAAATATGGGCTTTCAGTGCCCTTCCAGTTTAGGAGGGAGGGTTTAAGTATCAGATACTGCAAATGTAAGACAGTTATTTATTTATTTATTTGAGTTTAACGACACTTTCGACAGCCTGGGTCACCTCATTTTGGCCAGTTTTACAGGTGGAGGAAGCCGGAGTACCCAGAGAGAACCACTGAGCAATGGCAAGAAACTGTCAGACTTCCCAACGCACTAACTCCTCACAAGAAGGGTTAGCATTGCCTGAAGACAGGTGCACCATTGACATGTAGTATGCCTTAGTACACAGCGCCACTGTGTCCCCCAATAATAGCTGAGTAGACACATTCGTCATCCTGGTATATTGGAATGTTAGTATATGTCTTGTAATCCACAGAAGAGATGTGACAGTTGCGCTGATTGAGAGAGAACCCAATATATATATAGATAGTTTTTTGACTTTGAAGAGTGTGGAAACTTTTATGCTCATGGACAGATATTGTGTTGGTGGCTATTTAGATATTAATTTCATCATCTAGTTTACATGTTATTGTCTAGTGGGAAGAGCTTCATATTTTTCTCTTATAAATATAACCATAAAAGTGCCTTAGAAGTTGATTGAGTTGAAAATTACTAACCCAAGACCAATGAGATGGTAATATACATTAAATGCCTATTTTTGATGTACATTTACAGAGGCCACATAGGTCTATAAACGTGGGGAATTCAGTGGTTGTCAGAAAATTCTTTAATTATTTTTAAGATGTTTTATTCACAATCATTTAACACAATGTTACTCAAACATAGAACCTTAGTGAGCACGCTCACATACCCCACGCGCCCCGATATTTCAAGCTCTAATCATTTTTTTTAAAAATAAACATAGATTCTAGGAATACTGCAGAAAACAGTGTTCTGTAGTTTCAGTGGTATTGAAAGAATTCAAGCAGAGAAAAAGCCCGGAAAACTGTAATTTTGATGAACTTTTCGAAGTCTATGGGGCTGTAATTTTGGTAAAAATCAGTGGAGCGGAACAAAACCCAAACTTTTTCCGTTAGCCACCATGTTAGACTAACATATCAAAAATCAGCTCAATATCTGGAAGTGTGTAGGAAAAAAGTCCAGAAAACTGTAATTTTGATGAACTTTTCAAAGTTCAAGGGCCGTAATTTTGGTAAAAATCAGTGGAGCGGAACAAAATGCAAACTTGATCTGTAGGCCACCATGTCAGACTAACATACCAAACATCAGCTCAATATCTGGAAGTGTGTAGAAAAAAAGTACGGAAAACTGTAATTTTAATGCATTTTTCAGAGTCCAAGGGTCGTAATTTCGGTAAAAATCAGTGGAGCGGAACAAAACGCAAACTTGTTCTGTAGGCCACCATGTTAGACTAACATACCAAAAATCATCTCAATATCTGGAAGTGTGTAGGAAAAAAGTCTGCAAAACTGTAATTTTGATGAACTTTTCAAAGTTCAAGGGCCGTAATTTCGGTAAAAATCAGTGGAGCGGAACAAAATGCAAACTTGATCTGTAGGCCACCATGTTAGACTAACATACCAAAAATCAGCTCAATATCTGGAAGCGTGTAGAAAAAAAAGTCCGGAAAACTGTAATTTTGATGAATTTTTCAGAGTCCAAGGGCCGTAATTTCGCTAAAAATCAGTGGAGCGGAAAAAAATACAAACTTGATCTGTAGGCCACCATGTTAGACTCACATACCAAAAATCAGTTCAATATCTGGAAGCATGTAGAAAAAAAGTCCAGAAAACTGTAATTTTGATGAATATTTCAGAGTCCAAGGGCTGTAATTTCGGTAAAAATCAGTGGAGCGGAAAAAAATGCAAACTTGATCTGTAGGCCACCATGTTAGACTCACATACCAAAAATCAGCTCAATATCTGGAAGCGTGTAGAAAAAAAGTCCGGAAAACAAGTAGGACTGACTGGCGGACTGACGGACGGACGTCAAAAACATTATACCCCAGCAACTTCGTTGCGTGGGGTATAATAACCTTAATAGAATTAACAGGTCAACTTTGAACTGAAGATATGTAAATGGTTTGGAATTTGTAAGTTATAAGAACTAGCAGGTTATTAAATGAAGAGATATCCAGTTGAGTCGATGTCACTGTACACAATCTGACTTTAACAATATTTTATGAGTTCAGTCTATCAGCTGAGAGTTTGATCAATTACTTCTAAAACCCACGAGGTCTCATAAATCATTGAAGAACTTAAATTCTGAATCTTCATTGCTCGGATAACAGGAACTGGAGCTTGCTGAAGTAGAGGCCCTATCACCATTACATACTGTCCTACAATGAAAAGAAAGCATGTCAGATGTGTGTAACTTACATATGCAAAAATCTGAATATATTTGTTTGAAACTCATCTCTGTGTACTTGTGAATGCTTCTATTGAAACAGAGCCCTTACAAATGGTTTTGTACCCCTTACCAAGCCAGAAAATAAGCGAACTGTTATCTGCAAAATGAGGTTCCCAGAGGGTGAATTTAGTGATGCTACCCTGCACAGCAGGGTAGCATCACTAAATTTACCCTCTGTGAACCTCAATCTGAATCAGGGTCTCAAAACTAAAACAGAAAGAGGTACCCAGAGGATAAATTGGCCCACTGTATGGGATAGCATCATCAAATTCACCCTCTGGGGACCTCATTCTGCAAATGTCAGACTGCTTATTTTCAGGCTTGCCCCTTACCCCTTTATCCCTGAATTGGCCACATCAATCCATGTAATTTTATAAAATGAATGGTGGAAAAAATATATTACCAAAAAATTTCAACAAACAATGTTCCAATGAGGGGGTTACATGATATGGTTTTCTTGATATTTTTTTAAAAATCTAAAAAAAAATTAAAACACAAAATTTTGATATCGTGTGTGATGGCTAAAAGGTTAAAAAGAAATATAATAATGTGATTGTAAAAGCATCCTTTTTCCTCTATCAGATCGTGTTCTGGCCTCTAATCACTTACAGGAGTTGGTCATTCATAAAATGTTGCAAACTCAAGATAGAATCAAGCAAGCCTTGAAATAAGCAATCTGTAATTTGCAGAATGAGGTCCCCAATGGGTGAATATGCTAATGCACTCCCATACAGTAGGCTAGAATCCCCAATTTATCCTCTGGGTATCTCTTTCTGTTTGGGCCTGAGACCTTGATTCAGACTGATGTTCACAAAGGGTAAATTTAGTAATGCTATCCTGCGGTGCAGAGTAGATACCTGTGCAGGGTAGCATCTCCAAATTCACCCTCTGAGGACCTCATTCTACAGATTACCGTCTGCTTATTTCCAGGTTTTCAATCAATCAAAATAAGTGAAATTAGCACCTGAGATTCTCTTTTTGAACAGGTTTGATTTTACACCAATGTGGACAGAAAAGTGGCCAAAGGATGTCAATCGGATTACGTTTGAGGGCCGAGGTCAGTTTTTGTAATCATAGTACTGTAGGACAAATGATTGTTCATTCGACCACATCACATGACAATAACAAAAAAGTTCATCTCAGGCCCAAAAAAGTAAATCTTCTGTTTCTCAGGCCATTTTTTGTAAAATTGTATGTGGGTGGGGATTTTTTAATTTTTATTTTTGTATTTATTTCTTTTCCATCAAAAGTTGATGTTCGTTGTTTGTTTGTGGTGTATTTTGTCCCTTGAGTGCAAGATGGCTTTGCAATGCTAAAGCATTGCAAAGCTTTGTTGTGCTCAAGGGACATATTTATCAATTTTATTACCTTGGGTAAAATATCAGACATAAACCATTTAATTTTTATTTTTTTAAGTTTGCATTTGGTTATAAAAAGAGAGCATGCAGCAGTCAAAAGTACCATGCAGGAGGGCCTGAGAAACAGATTTTTAACTTTTTTTAGGCCTAAATTGCCTTTGGTGCATCAGAACCTGTCTTGAGAGACCACCCTTTTTGCCAGGCAAAAGTGGTCTCTCAATTTCAAAACAGGTGGTCTCTCATGACAGGTTCATTACAGAGTAAAACAACCAAATAGTACAAGGTCATAGTGGTCTCTCAAGACAGGTGGTCTCTCATGACAGTGGTCTCTCAAAACAGGTTTTATTGTATTAATTTTCCAGGACCATAATGTACTTTATCAGGAAGATCAGAGTTAACCCTTTATCTCATTAAACAACTTGATTTGCTTGGCACTACAAGCAAAAATGGCCATTTTATTATTTTATTTTATTAATCTTTGGTGCCAAAACAAGGGTTTTGACCTCTCATTTGAATGAGCTTGTTGAAATCATTGCAATGAGGGGTCCTAAGGTATGTTTTAACAAGCAATGCAATGAAAACATACTCTGTTGTCTGCCCATCATATTGTGTAAACAGTTGTGTGTTCTTTAACTTTGATGATGATATGCTACAATATGAGAAACTGTTTGAAGGGGTTCTCCACCAGTACCAGTATACTACATTACATCATTAGTTTGATTGAATAAATTCATATTTATCTATAGGGTTTAACCCTTTACCTAACATGAAAAGCAGATGACACTTGCAAAAAAATTCTTGAATAACTAATGCTTTTCATTTTTTGTCTCAAAAACATAGGTTATGACCCCTCATTGGAACGAGCTCGACAAGCTTGTTCCAATGAGGGGTCATAACCTATGTTTTTGAGACAAAAAATGAAAAAAATAATGAGAATTAATTGGCGATTTTTGAGAATAGCGCTGGCCGGTTTTGGCAGTTACATTGGATAAAGGGTTAATGACACTTCCAACAGGCTGCCAGGGCCATAACATGTCAGACAGTTTTTAGGGAGGAGGATGCCAGAGTACCTAGAGAGAAACACCAAGAAGCAGCAAGTAGTTATCAGACTCCAACTTACTATGCACAAGCAGATTAAGCAACTGTTAAAGGCATTTGTACCATCAACATACATCTATATATTGCAGATGCAATATATTAAGAGTTTCAAAAAAACTTCTCAATGCATACTCAAGTTATCATCCAGAAACAATCAAAGGAATTATTTTTCACCAATTCAAGGGAAATAACTCTAGAAGAGAGAATGTGAACACAGCAAAATGCAAACCTGATCTGTGTTTTGTCATTATTTCTCAATGCAAACTCAAGTTATCATTGGGAAAGTATCAAATGTATTGTGCTTTTCACAAATCAGGGGGAATAACTCTAGATCAGAAAAGTGAATACAACTGAATGCCAGCTTGACCAGTATTTTGTGATTCTAGACAACAGTTTCAAAAAATATGCATATACTGCCCTTCACATTTCATGTGGTCACGGGTGGCATAAGAATTTCTTCAATGAGATTAAACCATAACTAACTTGGCAAGTCAGTGATGTCACAATTTATTTATTTATTGTTGTTTAAGGTCACATACTTCTGCACAATGGCTAATCATGACCACAACATGGAGATAAAGTCAAGGTCAGTCAATCGTTTATACCCCATGTTGCCTATTTTAGAGGACTCGCACCCCAAGCATTAGTGACTGGGTCCTATTTTACCAGTGAAACAGAGCTTGTTTACCACAGTAAAAAAGCACTGCTTCACTTCCCGGGGTTCCTACGGGGGAGTGATGTCACAAAACTGTACCAATCTGGACCTAACCAGTTAAAAATCAGGATTTGTTTTTTGATGGAAATCTGGGAATCTGGGAATCTGTTTATCATAATATTCCCATAAAACAAAACTGCATTCAAATGTAAACTGTCAATAAAGAAATGTTTGTATGTGCATGTTACCAACTTAATATGCAAATTATCAATACAGAACCCTTGATCAGGTTGACATTATAATATCAGGATTATTTTTTGTTCAGTTTCACATTGCTGTTTGTGAACTAATATCCCTAGCAAGCAAATCAATTCCAGAGAACTGATTTGCATAGTGCATACATTAGTTACACTGTTGAGTTGTTATGTTTCAATGAAAAAATAGTATGTTGGAACTGTTGAGTTCAGTTTACAAAGTCTCCAAAACTGTTTCAAATTTCCTTTTATTAGATAGGTTGTGAAAAGAATTTTTGATGAAATAAATATTTGAAAGTTGGTATTTAGCTTAATAAGTTTCATTACTTGAGATGTTTTCAGTGCAGAGACGTTTCAGAATTTCTCCCAGTAAATATTTCATTGACAAACTGCATATATACTGAGTCAAAAAAGAAAGTATAATAAACTTCGAGGAGCAATTTATCTAGTTTTATCGACTTTGATCCCAAACAAATTATTGTAAATTCATATTTCGAGTCTAGCTGTATGAATTTGCATAATTTCATGTTCTTACTTTTTCCAGCGTCACGTCAGGACGTCGCAATTCAGACATGGGGTGAAATGAAAAGTTCACACATGCAGTCAATAGCGTGTATGTCCACTGCTTGCCTCTTGGATGGCAAGACATCAACGGTGCATGAACCTGATAAGTCTCTGGATGTCACCCTGTGGTACTGGTTCCACTCCGGCTTTAGAACATTATGTAAATCGCCTAACGTCTGAAGATCATGAAGTCATACCCGAGAGTCCAACTCATCCCAAAGATGCTCGATTGGCGACAAATCTGGCGAAAGTGGGGGCCAGGGAAGAAGTTTCATGCTCTGCTCCTCAAGAAAGTCACGGCAGATACACGCCACATTACATCGATCATTGTCTTGCTGGAATAACTGCAATCCGATGTTAGCGTTGAACAATGGGACAAGTGTTAAGAAGTTCATCCCTATATCGCTGTCCATTGAGATTACCATTGATGAAGATCAACTGCATTCAATGGTGCAAGGAAATTCCTGCCCAAACCATTACACTACCTCCATGAAACGGTCGCATCAGAAAACCATTCTTCTCATCGGTGATACACTCTTGCCCTCACGCCGTAGACAAAATCATGATTCATCACTAAAAAGAACTGTGCTCCAATGCTGCTGAGTCCAGCGAACACACTGATGTACCCATTCCATTCTGACAGTACGATGATGTTGGTCTGTAGTATGGACGCCTACTTCGGACGCTGTGTTCAGCGAGTCTGTCGTGGACAGTTTGTGCACTGATTCTATTGTTAGTTCTACCAGGAGTAACTGCTGCTGTGAGACATCCTGTGTCGGTCTTGTGCAGGGGTCATAACTCTTGGTCAACGAACGTGGTCGGTCGGCAGTAGATTCAGTGGTTCTATGCCTTCCATTGAGATGGTAAATAGTGGCCACAGTGACTCTGAACTCAGCAGCGAGCTCATCTGGAGGTATCCCAGCCCCAGCTGTACTAGTGCAGAGTGGGAGGAGTATACATATGTACTCACCTCCTAGTATCCCAAACTACTTCCCCTCTCCCCCAACTATGAATAGGAGGAGAGGGGAGTGGGGGTGGAAGAAATTTGTGGAAATCCGATCCCCCACCCCCCCCCCCCCCCCCCCAAAAAAAAGAAGATTCAAGCCTGCCAGTACAGGTATCACATAAGCAGTCTCTTTTTAAACAGGTCATGACACACTTACACCATTGAGCTGAGATTTAATAAATAAAAATACTGTGAAGTCAAGAAAACTAAGCCAAAAACAAGTGCAATTTTTCGAACAAGATGATTTATCAGGTTTACTACCAATTAGGTTCAATATCTTACTTCAAGTGAGCAGTCAAAACTGAATTTCATGAAAAAACTTCAAGAAAATTATTAGCATATTAAGCAGCGAACAACTACTTGACATTAGTGACATTTCGGAAATACAGGGACTTTATACAAAATGATGGCTCTTTTACAATTATAATGTACATGAATGAACAAGCCTGAAAATAAGCAATCTGTCATTTTCAGAATGAGGTTCCCAGAGGGTGAATGTGCTGATGCTATCCCAAACAGTGGGCGAATGTATCCCCTGGGTACCTCTTTCTGTTTAGGTTTGAGACCTTGATTCAGATTGAGGATCACAGAGGGTAAATTTAGTGATGTTACCCTGCTGTTCAGGGTAGCATCACCAAATTCACCCTCTGGGGACCTCATTTTGCAGATGACAGTCTGCTTATTGTCTGGATTGGGAATGAATGAGATGTCCGTTTCATAAAATAACTGAAATGAATTGAAACAGTGTAAACATGGGAAAAAATGCTTCAAAATCAAGCTTTTCATGCCAGGTAAAAGATATTCTGCTGAAATAGTGCTGTTGTTGATGTTGTATTCAGGGCTTATACTTTGACGAGAATCCAAGAACCGATTTACGCAAAAAGACCAACGAGAATCCATGTAGATTCTCACAGCTCCTCTGCTAGGATTCAGGTGAAAAGAATTGAGTCAATTTAACCTTTTACCAAACATAGCATCAGCCATTTAACCCATATAAGCTAACATGACCTGAAATATCCCAACACTTTGTTAATAAAATTGTACAAATGTGGCTGTCAGTGGAACTGGCTCAATGAGTCGGTTACAATGACATTCATATTTGTAAGATTTTATTGGTAAATATTGTTTATTTTTTTTTTAAATTATCAAATTGAGTTTAGGTTTTAAAACTGAAAGTGCCAATGACACTGCAGCTCAACTTGTCCAAGAAGGGACTGAATAAATAGAAAGATCTGGTAATGCCATGTCACTCACTCAAGTTTCTACATAAATGACTTCACACCAAAGCTACAAATGAAAACTGAAAAAATAGGGTGAGGGATGGGCCCTGCTGGGTGTACTAGTGGAATTGTTGACAATTTATATGTCAAATCCAAGATGGCCAGTGACAGCTATATTTTGCAACGGAATGCAGAAAAATTTGATAACTCCCATCTGGACATCATACCAAAGATACATATAAAATTTGAAAAAGATTGGGTGAGAGGAGCGGCCTGTAAGGTCTGCTAATGGAATTGTTGACAATTTATATGCCAAATCCAAGAAGGCCACTGCCAGTCATGTTTTTCAACAAAATTCAGAAAAATTTGAAAGCTACCATCTAAAATTACATATGAAATTTGAAAAAGATTGGGTGAGAGATGCAGCCTGCAGGGTGTGCTAATGGAATAGTTGATAATTCAAATGCAAATCCAAGATGGCTGCTGACAGCCATATTTTTTAACGAAATTCAGAAAAATTCAATAGCTCCCATCTAGACGTCACACCAAAGCTACATATCTGAAAAAGATTGGGTGAGAGATGCAGCCTGTAGGGTGTGCTAATGGAATTGTTGATAATTTATATGCAATATCTAAGATGGCCACTAGTTGCCATGTTTCTTTACAAAATTCGGAAAAATTTGGTAGCTCCCATCTCGACCTTGCCCAAAAGCTACATATGAAATTTGAAACTGATTGGGTGAGAGCTGCGACCTGTAGGGTGTGCTAAAGGAATTGTTGGACAATTTATATCCAAATCCAAGATGGCTGCTGGCAACCATGTTTTTCAACAAAATTCCGAAAAATTCAATAGCTCCCATCTGGACATCACACCAAAGCTACATATGAAATTTGAAAAAGATATCTGAGAGATGCGGCCTGTAGGGTGTGCTAATGGAATTGTTGACAATTTATAGGCCAAACCTAAGATGGCTGCTGGCAACCATGTTTTTTAACGAAATTTGGAAAAAATCGATCACTCCATCTAGACATTGCCCCAAAACTACATATGAAATTTGGGACAGATTGGGTGAGAGATGTGACCTGTAGGGTGTGCTGAAGGAATTGTTGGACAATTTAAACCCAAACTTAAGATGGCCACTAGCGGCCATGTTTTTCAACGAAATTGGAAAAAAATTTATAGCTCCCATCTAGACATTGCCCCAAAGCCACCTATGAAATTTGGAACTGATCTGGTGAGAGCTGTGGCTTGTAGGGTGTGCTAAAGGAATTGTGGATGGACGGGGGATCAAAACCTATCCCAACAGCTTACACTTGACATCAAGTTGAACTAATTAAAAAGCTGTGTTGGGGGTAAAGGGTTAGCATGTGTTATCAGTATACAGGGGTTCAACCAGGGTGACCTCCCAAGATCCTGGGACACTCATAGCAGGTATGGATTCTCACAACTATTTTCGCAAGAATCTAAATGGATTCTCCTAAATTTAAATGAAATATAAGCCCTATGTATATCTTTGAATTTGCATGAAAATAGTCTCAACAAACATTTTCATGTTAATTTAAAGAAATAAGACATATGATTTGCCCTATAAGAAAATAAATGAAATCAGAAAAGAATACAGAAAATCTCATCCATAAATGTATTAAATACTAGGCACACCTTTTCTAACTTTTGGACACAATGGCGGTATTTTATCACAGCCAATAATTCTAGCCACACCAGTGCCATCATCCACATATAACTCCTTACCAGTCTCACTATCCTGAAATGCAAAGAAATCTACAGGTATATCATGTACATGTAGGCCTTTAGATGAGCTGAATTTGGGGACACTGAGATTGCCCTTCCCGACTAAAAGACGACCAAAGACAGAAACTTAATTGACAGAGTTAGAGAAGATAATAGATACAAAATAAAAATTCTATGGTCGTCTTTCAGTGCAATACTAAGTCTTTATTCGCAAGCATCAATGAGTTCAGAAACACTCCACCCCTAAAACAATATTATACTATGACAGGTCATTAATTTCCCATGTAGCATGCTTTTACTCAATTACTCAAGATACACACGAATAGCATTTTACTCAACTGAAATCAAAAATACTCAATTCACCAGAAAATGATGGGAGTAAATACCAATAGGCACTGAAAGCTTATCTGGGGCTCTGCTGTCATCATCAAATTTTACAAAGTGTCATTATTAAAATCTAATAGGTGAAAAGAGTTCAGAAAATGATAAATTTAAAATAATTTGTATAGTTTTTACACTTTCCAATGGCCCAGCCCTTAGCTGGTGCAAACTTCTTATTATCCAGGGCCAAACACAAACTTTGAATCCCCAAATCCTCAAAAATTTGCATAAATACTGAAATTAAAAAGTCCTATCTGGTCCTCCATACTTTTGTGTACTGCGCATGTGCAGTCACCAGGAAGGTACTGAAATTGGTGCCAAGCATCATTTTTTCTAGTTATGCCTGCTAAACATTATAAATCAGCGGGGAGGTATCAGTGCCCACTCATGGGAGGGCCATCCCGCGTCTGGGCCATTGGTAAGTATAAACAAGCCAAGACCAATACCGGGTCTGGACCTGCGTCGTTGCATGCAAAGTATCGGCAAACAGGAAGTGGCTGCACAGCAGGTCTGAAAATTAGACACACGATACAACTCATCATTATGAAGCAGCAGACCAAATATAAAATCATTCCCTTTCATAAAAGCCAAGAAATCTTTGATGGAAGAAGTGTTTCGGACGGACTGATGGACGGACTGACGGACGGACGGACGGATTCAAGCGGTTACTAGACCTGGTCTGCCGTTGGCGACGCAGGTAAAAATATACAAATTACTTTAAATTTATCATATTTTTATACTAAAACCAATGGCCCAGACTTAGCTGAATAGTAAAAAGGCTGGAGGGCCTAGGACTTAGATGAAATACAATATCTCTATTATTCCAGTTAAAGAATAGCTCCTACAGGAGAATTGGAGAAGACAGAGGAAATACATATGTCTTTCTCATAAAAAAAAAGAGAACGACATAACACCAATAATACACATGAGTAATACACAATAATTTTTCCATTTAATGCCAGCATAACCCGTTATGCTAATTCGGTGAAGGAAACCAATTATAAAGCTAGTCCAGAGAATGAGACGCTTTATACTCATTTAAAAGTGTCCAAGGATCATATATAAATGCTCGTTTGACACGACATACACAAATGCTTCACAATGAGCTACACTTTAAAAACAATACATAAATGAGACATAACTGTTGCTTCACACCGAGCTACACATTAAAACTACCCAGCACCGATGCTGAACTACTGTCTCTGGAGGAGGTATTCCCTTGCTTTTCACTATAAAGCCAGATGATACTAAGGGAACACCGTCCCCCCTCTTCCCCTTGTTCTGAAGGAAGAATCCTCAGAACGAAGAGAGCAGCAGAATGGCGTCAGTGCTCGAGTAGACATCTAGGAGATGTAATATTAATGGACGACATTCTGTGCGACAGAAAGGGGACCCAAGGATCTGAGGTCACCGGAGATAGACTCTAAATGTCTACAGTAAAACTTAGTAAATGAAGACAGTTGCGTCAAGAAGGCTGCCTTCATTAAATCAGTAATGGCAATACTATTGGAATAAGCCCAAGGAGAAGACAGAGCTCTAACTTCATGTGCTGAAATCTTATTGACAGAACGTTGATCTGAAGATAGATTCTTGTAAGCAATTCATATTGCCAATTGAATCCATCTAGCAACTGAACGAACAGAAATATCCCTAATGTTAGGCACAAGGGAAAGAAAAACCTCTTTATTTCTTTTCTAATAAAGCTAGATCGCCGTTTATAAATGTGCATCGCTCTCACTGGACACAACACTGGTCTACGGTTTCTAAGGACAGTAAAGCCTTTATAATAAAAAGCTCCAGCCGCTTATCCAGAATCTGATTCTTAGCCAAGAATTTCACTTCCGTAGTAAGAGTAATAGTATTGCCCACACTACGGAAATGGTAATCTTCAACAGATAATGCACGAAGCTCACTAACTCTTCTGGCAGTAGCAAAGGCTACGAGAAATGCCGTTTTGAAAGTCAGAAATTTAAATTCTTCATCATCTAATGGCTCAAAAGGAGCTTCTTGAAGCTTCAAGAGAATCCAAGCCAAGTTCCATTTAGGAATTAATCTGGGAGTTCTAGGTCTATTGATCAAGAAATTTCTAACTACCTTGGATCAAGAAGGAAGGATCTTATTCAATAGTCAAGTTATCATGATGAGCGTATGTATCTGATAACACAGATCCATAGCTCTTAATAGTAACGGGCTGCAGTTTTAATACGTCAAACAGGTAGACCAGAAAATTGGCAATTTGAGGTATAGATGGATTATAAATATCCACCGACTGATCCGCACACCAACGAAAGAAGACTCTCCAATGCTCGTCCTGAAAACTGCTTTCCGTGCAAGAAGGACTGCATAACGGAAATACGTGAAGATTGCCAGTGTGTGGGACTTCCCCTGATACAGAAGGTCCTTGAGAGGAGAAAGCTTCCAAGGAATGTTCCTTAACATACACCTGATCAGGTTGATCCAAGGTTTTGGAGCAGACAGAGGGGCTACCAGCAGAATCTTACAATGAGACTGTTCGATTTTCAACAGAATCTGCTGCTTCAGCGGAGTTGGAGGAAATGCATATCCAACTATTCTGTTCCATGCGATAGATAGAGCTTCTATTGCATACTCTTGGTGGTCCGGTCATGGCAATACAAACATCAGAAGCTGATTGTTAAGGTTCATAGCAAAATGATCTATCATGGGATGATTCCACTGGTAGCAAATCTGCCTGAGTATTCTTTGTTGAGAGTTCACTCTGTTTGCAACAGGCGACCTTTTCTTGAGAGCAAGTCTACTACTACTTTCAGACGACCCAGAATATGATGGAATGAGAGATGAACATGATGACTCAGAGCAAATAAGAGAATTTTCTCCGCCAATTTGAATAGAGGAATTGAAGGAGTGCCGCCCTGGTTCCTGAGATATGCCACTACTGTGGAATTGTCTGACAGAATCAGCACATGGACGTTCGCTACATAAGCAATCCAATGTTTTAGTGTAAGCGAAATAGACATCATCTCTTTGATGTTTATATGCTTTTCTAGGACTAAGGGTCCCAAAGACCCTGACACTTCAGGTCTGCAGAAATCAGGGATGTGCCCCAACCCATCAGACTCGTGCCCGTCATAATAGTGAAGACCGGATCTGGTACTTGAAGTGGGACTCCCTGATTCAGCCACTGGAGATCTGCCAAAATCTGAACTTTTTGTTTTATCAGGTCTGTTAAAACAATCTGGCTTTTGAGCAAATGCGTCTTGACACTCCAGTTCTGAGTAAAGAAAATCTGGAGAGGACACATGCATAAGCGACCTAGCAGAATCAGGTCCGCCGCCACTCCACACAGTTCAATCAGTTGCATAAACTCCCTCGCTGATACTGTGAAAGAGTTTAGACAAAAGCGAGCATAGCAACTGACTAACTTCGCTCTGGTTACCGGAAGACGAACAAGATTGTCGTGAGTCTCGAAGCTCATTCCCAAGTGAATGAATGACTTGGACAGAGCTAAATCCGACTTCTTTTCAATTACAATGAAACCACGACGTTGGAATAAATGAAACAGATGCTGCACATCGGTCTTAAGTGCATCTTTGTCACCATATCTCTGAAGAATGTCATCCAAGTAAGCCGACGTTACTACTGTTGAATGAGGTCAGAAGTATGACATAACCGAGTTCATTATTTGAGTGAAAGCCCAAGGGACCAGGTTCAGACCGAAGCACTTCGCTCTAAACTGGTAAACCCTCCCTTGGAGTGCAAAGCGCAAATACTTTCTGAACACCGGATGGACCAAGACGTGAAAGTGTGCGTCATTTAGGTCTATGCTTGCCGCAAAATCGTTCACTTGAATGCTCGCTTTTTTGAAAAATGCCTAAGTTCCCAAAAGGGAACCTCATAAGTCCAAAGGGTCCTGATAGAGCCTAAATGTGGACAAACACTAAATAATTAAAGCTAAGCTACTGGCATATTTAATACAAGTATCCTACTATAAATACAATAACTGTGCTATACTAAATACTGAAACAATACGTATTTAAAGCTTTGTTAAACTAAGGAAAAACTGGAAACTAAACAACAGGCCTACCATAGGCCCAAAGTCAGTAACCGATCAACCACAACCTGATGCAAAGTCAGATCTTCATAGGAAGAAAAAACAATGCATCTGGTAGAGCATGTTAAACTCTCAAGAAATTTAATGAAAGTGTCAATGACACTGTAGCTCAACTTGACAAACTTGAACTTGGTAAGTTATAAATGATATGGCAAAATTGAAGATCATTGGGACCAATGTCAGTTTTTTGCCAGTGGCAACATTTTTGGACAGAAACCGAAGAAAATCGATAACTCCCATCTAGAGGCCTCCCCAAACAAGCATGCCAGGTTTCAAAGCAATCCGATCATAAATGTGCCCTGTAGTGTGTACAAAAGGGAAATATTGTGGTCTGACTAGACTAAATTCTAAGAACATTGGCCGTGGCAACATTTTTTGACGGAAATGGAAGAAAATCGATAGCTCCCATCTAGAGGTCACCGTAAATAAGCATACCAGGTTTCAAAGCAATCTAATCATAAATGAGCCTTGTAGGGTGAGCCAAAGAGAAATATTGTGGTCTGACTAAACTAAGTTCTAAGAATGTTGGCTGCGGCAACATTTTTTGATGGAAATTGAAGAAAATCGATAGCTCCCATCTAGAGGTCACCCCAAACAAGCACGAAAGGTTTCAAAGCAATCCAATCATAAATGTGCCCTGTAGGGTGTGCCAAAGGGAAATATCGAGTCTTCTGACTAAACCAAGTTCTAAGAATGTTGGCCGCGGCAACATTTTTTGCCGGAAATTGAAGAAAATCGATAGCTCCCATCTAGAGGTCACCCTAAATAAGCATACCAGGTTTCAAAGCAATCAAATCATAAATGTGCCCTGTAGGGTGTGCCAAAGGGAAATATTGTGGTTTGACTAAACTAAGTTCTAAGAACGTTGGCTGCGGCAACATTTTTTGACAGAAATTGAAGAAAATCGATAGCTCTCATCTAGAGGTCACCCCAAACAAGCATGCCAGGTTTCAAAGCAATCCGGTCATAAATGTACCCTGTAGGGTGTGCCAAAAGGAAATATTGAGGTCTGACTAAACCAAGTTCTACGAACGTTGGCCGTGGCAACATTTTTTGCCGGAAATTGAAGAAAATCGATAGCTCCCATCTAGAGGTCACCCTAAATAAGCGTATCAGGTTTCAAAGCAATCAAATCATAAATGTGCCCTGTAGGGTGTGCCAAAGGGAAATATTGTGGTTTGACTAAACTAAGTTCTAAGAACGTTGGTCGCGGCAACATTTTTTGACGGAAATTGAAGAAAATCGATAGCTCCCATCTAGAGGTCACCCCAAACAAGCATAAGAAGTTTCAAAGTAATCTGATCATAAATGCGACCTGTGAGGTGTGCCAAAGGAAATTGTGGACGTACGTACTAACGTACTAACATACTAACGTATGTACGTACGTACGCCGACAGACGAGAAGTGATGGCAATAGCTCAGCTTGACTTTGCCAAGTTGAGCTAATAAAAAATTTCAATAAAAAAGCCAAAATGGCTTGGGAGTTTAACAGGAGGGTTCATGGGAGGAGAGGGAAGGAACATCTAACAAACAGTATGTTTAATCATTAGCAAGAATGATGATGTTCATGCGCATATCCCGAAATTGGGAAACATGAATAATTTTACATAATTATTTTAAAGTTACAGCCCTGAACGTCCAAAACCACCATTGTTCACTTCCAGCATCCTGTTACAGCCTTGAATCCACCATAACCATCATTGGTTTGTGTCTGGCATCTTTAAAAAAGGGATCTGAAGCACAAATGTCAGTTCAGATGTTTACTGACTTGGGCCAAACAAAAGAATGATGCTTTGCACCAATTTCGGTACCTTCCTGGTTACCGCACATGCGCAGTACAAATAAGTATGGAGGACCAGATAGGACTTTTAAATTTTGGTATTGTATGAAAATTTTGGGTATTGGGGGGGGGGGGGGGGGGGGGGGTCAAAATTTGTGTTTGGCCCTGGATAATAATGAGCTTGCACCAGCTAAGTCCGGGCTATTGGTTTTAGTATAAAAATATAAGATTTCCCAATTGTTTTACTTTCTGTTTCTGTTATGTATATTGTCCAAAAAATGTTAAGCGCCCACCCCCCTCCTCCCCTATAACACCAGTATTTATTAAATTATTTATTTATTGGTGTTTAAGGTCACATACTTATGCACAATGGCTAATCTAGACCATGACAGTTTTATGGGTTGAGGAAGCCGGAGTATCCAGAGAGAACCACCGAGCATTGATGAGCAACTGTCAGCTCAACATTCTAACTCTGTTCAAGCTCCGCTCAAGCAGGGTTACAGCGCTTGAAGACATGTGCACCATCGACGTGCAGTACGTCTTTGTACATGGCATTATCATGCCGCCATGTAGGCAGCTGGCATAAAGTGCCTTGCCCATGGACACAACGAAGGTCGTTCCGGACGGGGATCGAACTCGGACCTCTAGCATAGAAGTCCAACAGTCTACCACTGAGCCACCGCACTCCAGCCTATAATACCAGTGGATATACAGTAAATGGGTAAATTTTCCCAAGAAAACCTGTTATTTATAGTGGGGGGGATATGCCTTATTACTGAAACAAGGGTTTTTAGAGCATTTTTTTTTTATTGAATGGACATTAGCACTGCGGACATCACCACGTCCAAAAAATGTCACGTTGTTCAGTATCTGATGGGACAGCCTTCAGCATCTCTAACACATCTTAATCAGCATGGCATGCTGTTGATGACCTTCCAAATTTCTCTCAATGTGATGCTGTCCCATACCTTTATAAGCACATAACAGAAAATGTCGATGTCATGAGGTGGTGGTTGTCTATTAACCACTCTTTTGCCGAGCATGTCCACATGTTCTATTGGGTTGCAGTTCAGGCTCTTTGCCGGAAAATCCATCCAGGTCACATCCTGTTGAATATCTTTGAATTTTCGCACTATTCTCATTCGATGAGGCCTGGCATTATCGTCAAATAATGAAATCGGTTTCCAAGGAAAAGGCAACCGTGGGGGATGGCAATCCCCTAAAAAATGTGGTCCCTGTGCATTTGTACGTTTATGTTTCTGCCGACGATGTGAAGTGGAGTTTTGCCTCGAGAACAGACACCAGACATTCTTTTAACAACCAAAACCGTCAACAGGCTGAATATTCCTGAGAAGTGCAACAGTGAGTTACCTAACAGTCTTGTCAAAATCAGACTTGACGCGGTACAAAATATGTCAGATGTGCACACCAGTGAAGTGGTCAATAGCCAGCAAATGTTCACCAGTTTTGAGGATCTATGCCCGCTCAGATCAAGGAATGGAGAATGTCACAATATGAGATCTTCATATACCCATAGGTATTATAGGGGAGGGAGGGGATGGGGCTTAACATTTTTGGACAGTATATTTAACTTGTATGTATTTAACAAGTAGGTTAAATAAACAACTCTAAAACTCTTAATATGCATGATATGATATATATATTAATAATAAAAAGCAGGCCTGCTGTTTTCAAAAATTTGCATAAACCCATTTATTGTTCACCTGAACTGAACTTTGTTAACTTTTTATTCATTCTGTAGTACTTGATTCAGGTAACCTGTTAGGTAACCTAAATATATGTGTATCGCAACCATACTGATATATGCATTTTTGTATAATAGCCAGGTTCTTCTTTCTATAAACAATATGCTTATGGATAGAGATGAATCCCTAGGAACCGTGTTGCAGCAACTCAGATACAAATTACTTGCAAACATGGCCTAATCTTAGCATGGGCGGGTCAGCATGTTGCAGAAGAGTATGGCATCCATAATCACTATTTGTGGCAGAGACATGAATTATTGCCATTTTCTGATTTTGTACCAATGTTATATCTTAAGATGATCAACAGTTTAAAATGACGTTGAGCATCAACCAATCTGCTAATCATGAACATAGGTGTTTGCATCTGCCTGAAGTATAGCTTCTCTGTTGGCCAATTATTGGCAATTTGGCTCATACTGTCCTCTAGAAATAGTGGTGACCATTAGGTCTATGTGGGAAACAATAAAAAGGAATAATATTTTCAAAATATTTGCTTTTATTTTTAACACTTCCTTTGAAAAGTATACAATCATATGATATATTGTTAACAAAAATGTTCTGAAAAGTTAAAAAATTTATAGTAATTTATATATTTTTTATACTTACCAATGACCCGGACTTAGCTGGTGCTAACTCCTTATATCATAGGGCCAAACACAAATTTTGCTCCCCAATCACCAATAATTGCATCAAAAACTGAAATTTCAATGCCCTATGTGGTCCTCCATACCTTATATCCACTGCGCATGCGCAGTGTCAAGGATGTCTCAAAATTGGCTCCAAAAGTCATTCTTATAACCAGTGCCTGGTAAGCTTTATGTAATCAGCGGGGAGGTAAGAGTTCCCAACTCCTGGGAGTGCCAACCCCGTCTGGGTTATTGGTAAGTATAAAAAATATATAAATTACTAAAAAAAATTTTAACATTTTTATACTGTACAAATGACCCAGACTTAGCTGAATAGAAAAAAGGCTGGAGGGCCTAGGACATAAAGGAAATTCCAATAGACTCAATTACATGTAAACAGAATTATCGCCTCAAGGAGAAGAGGAGAACAGGTTTTACATGTATCTTTCTTGTTTGCATCAAAAAAGAAAGATACAATACCATTCCGTAATTGAGCACAATAATCATCAATGATCTCTATTAACATCCAGTATAATCCCTTATACTAATCTTATTAAAGGTAAGCCAATAATTAAAGATAGTCCAGATAATGAGACTCTTTATACTCATTAAAAAGTGTCCGAGGATTGTATATTAGCACTCGTATGATCCGTGACATATACAAATGTTCCACACCGAGCTACACTTTAAAAATATTATATAATTAGCTTTACACTTTAAAACCATCCCGGCACCGACTCGGAATTACTGACTCCAGAGGAGGTATTCCCTTGCTTTTCACTATAAAACAGGTGATATAAGGGAACACCATCCCCCCCCCCTTTCCCTTGCTCTGGGTCAAATACCCCAGAGTGAAGAGGGCAGCAGGACAGATATGCTGCCAGAACAGATACTTCATGCGCCAAAATCTTAAGCACAGACTGCTGAGTTGAAGATAATTTTTCATAAACAGTACGTACGGATAGTTAATTGAATCCACCTTGCAATAGAATGGACCGTAATGTCCCTACTATTAGGCAGCAGAGACAGAAAGAGACGTCACGTCCCCTTCTGATAAACTCAGATATACATTTGTAAAAACGTATAGCTCTTAAAGGACAGATTAAAGGCCTATGCCCATCTGAAGACGGAGGAGCCTTAATAACAATAGGATCCAGATACTTATAGGAGCCTGATTCTAGCCAAAAAATCAACCTTAGTAGTCAAGGTAATAGTATTATCTACAGTACAAAAGTGAGAATCATCAACAGATAGTGTCTGAAGCTCACTAACTCTTCTAGCCGAAGAGAAGGCTAAGAGAAAGCTGTCTTATAAGAATTGAAGTTCACTGTATCAAGAGGCTCAAATAGCGCTTCTTAAGCTTAAGAAGAACCTAAGCTAAATTCCACTTAGGAATTAGTCTAAGGGTTCTAAGTCTATATATCGAAAAGTTTTCTGTCACTTAGATAAAGAGACATAGATCGAATCTGTAAACTAACATGATGTGCACAGGAATCAACAGAATGATCCCAACCTCACCGTGAGAAAACCTTCCACTTAGCAACATAATTTAGCGAAGAGGAGGTCCTCCTACAGTTAGAAATTGAGTCCACTGCTCGTCCTGTAATTGCTTGCCGTGCAAGAAGGACCGCACAATGAAAATACGTGAAGGTTGAAACCTTCCGGGTTGTGATGCAGTGCGCACGATTTCCCCTGCGAAAGAAGATCCTCTCGTGGAGGAAGCTTCCGTGGCATGTCCCACAGCAGACACCTGAGTAGATATATCCATGGTCTCTGGGGTGACAGAGATGCTACCAACAGAATTTGCAGTGAGATTGCTTTATCTTGAGCAATATCTGCTGAATCAATGGCGCTGGAGGATATGCGTATCCTATCATTCCCTCCCAAAAGATCGAGAGAGCGCGTCTACTGCAAACGCTCAAATTTCTGGACATGGCGACACATACGTCTGCAACTGATAGTTGAGATGCGTCGCAAAATAAGTCTACCATTGGACGATCCCATTAGTAGCAAATTTGATAGAAAACTCGTTGTTGAGAGTCCATTCTGACGACAACATACGACCTATCCGAGAAAGGGAGTTCGCTAGAACGTTCAGACGACCCGGAATATGACAGATCGATAGAAGAACTTGATGCTCTAGGACAAACAGAAGGATCCTTTCTGTTAAATTGAATAATGGAATGGAAAGAGTGCCTCCCTGGTTCCGAATATACGCTACTACTGTCGAATAGTTGGACAGAATTTGAACATGCAAATTCTGAAGAATGTACATTCATTGACGTAGTGCAAGCCATATTGACATCATTTTATGATGTTTATGTACTTGTTATGAACTGCGGATCCTTAAGACCCTGGCACCCTGAATCTGTTGGGTTCAGAGTTGCACCTGAACCTGTTTGACTCGCATCCGTCATTATTGTTAAACTCGGATCCGGGAGTTGCAATGGTACGCCTTGAGTTAACCACTGAAAATCTACCCAAGTCTGAATCTCTTGTTCACTTGATTCAACAAGACGATGTTTAATTCGAGCGAATGAGTCTTCACACTCCAATTCTGAGATAAAATATCTGTGGAGTGTACGAGTGCGTATCCACTCTATCGGAATAATATTCACAGCGGGTCTGCACAAATCTGTCAGTCTCATGAATTCTCTCGCTGTTACTACATCTGAGTGAAGGCAAAAGCGAGCGTAACAACTGACTAATATCGCTCTGGTTAACGACAGACGAATGAGATTGTTGTGCGTCTCTAAGCTCATTCCCATGTGGGTGAATGAATAAGACGGCACTAGATCCGACTTCTTTTCGTTTACTAAGAAACCGAGACGTCGGAGCAATTGAAGCAGATTCTGTACATCGTTCTGAAGCGTTAACTTGCTGCCGTAACCCTGAAGAATGCCGTCCAAGTTCTTCTTGGTAAGGTGATCTGCGTGAGATAATGCGTCTAAATTCTATTAGACAATATTGTCGTCTCCAGTATGCTGGAGTAATAGACATGGATGCCAGCAATGACAATTCCAGGTCTTCAGCCTAGTCGTCCAAACACAGAGCAACTCTCGGCACGCCTAGTCCTGCCATTTCAAAATTATGTCTTGCATTGATGAAAGGCCGCTGAATAGTGCTAGGCGATAAGAAACCTAATATGCAAATCTTTGAGGCTAGCTTGAATATAGCGTCATTCAAAAGTTCAAACGTCGATAACATTTCTGGACTGGGTCGGAAACTCCGGGACGGTGTCCCTAATCCGGCCAAAAAAGTCTGTATCCAGTGACGCCTTCAGTTTCTTATCAGGTAACGCAGCATTTTTGTCCAGAGAAACAACTTCTAAAAGGTGATGCCGGATGAAATCTACGGCCACCTTAAGTTGTTCGAAAAGGGAAAATTTCAGCCGTGCTGATTCCCTTTTACCATCTGCCTGGACCACATAATAATCTTGGTCGTCCCTACTGACTCTGCAGGGGAGCGAACCGACCCAGCTTGCTCAGATAGTTCTTTATTGAACAAGCCAAGACCAATACCGGGTCTGGACCTACGTCGCTGCATGCAATTGATCTGAAAATTAGATACATGATACAACTCATTATTATGAAGCAGCAGACCAAATATAAAATCATTCCCTTTCATAGAAGCCAAGAAAACTTTGACGGAAGAAGTGTTTCGGACAGACTGACGGACGGACAGTCGGACGGGCGGAGTCGAGCGGTTACTAGACCTGCTCTGCCGCTGGCAATGCAGGTAAAAAGTTTCTGAAAGCTGCTGGGATGCAGCGATGAATTGAGCTATCTGCGATAGCTAGTCCGTCACAGAGGCCTGTGGAGCCGCGGTCTTACGTAATTAGCCGCTGGAAGCACCAAGGACATTCATTCCTGCATTTATATAATATGCGAACGTCACGACTGGAAAGGCCTTGTGTCCTTGGCTGGTGGATGGTGTGACCTGGTCGACGTGGATTCCCTGGTCAGCGAAGCAGAAGCTCCAGGGACGTTCATTCCTGCATTTATATAATATGCGAACATCCCCTGGAAATCTGTGGTCACATAGCCAAGGTACGGTCGTGTGTGCTGATGTGAGGATGAGGAAGCCAAAAGAACAGCCGCGTCGGACTGTCTATGCGACGGAGCGTCCCGAGCAGGTGGACGTATGCTCCGACTAACGAACGTGACATCCAACAACATCTGTACCAGATGTTGTTGTAAGAGAGAGGGGGCCTCTCTTGCTCGCGGTCTGGGCAGACCTGGACGAGCTAGGTACTGGACTGACAGGCTTCCTCCGTTCTATCCTCGGATCCGCCGTCGCTGGGTGTGCACGTTCAATGTTTATAGTGCTCGCATCACCCAAACTGCTTCCCTGGACCGCAACGGATGAACCCGGCTGCCAAGCCATTCGATGAATGGTCGCTACACCGGGTGGACTAGCGGACGCCAAAGGCCATCGATTCTACTTGGGACCTGTTAGGCAATGGACGTATTACATTAGCACTTTATCCGCTAGCCCTTAGTTATACTGCGACGACAGAAGCACACTCCTGAAGACATCACGGAAACATCACCCTGTTCTTGTTCCTCTGAAAAAGAGACTGAAAAACTAGAGTGACCCCGCGGAGAGAGGACCGGCATGGACCTCTCCCCGCTAACAAATTACCGTGACACACGTCTCCAACGTTTGTCATCCATTGACACACACTGAGCAAGAATTAGTGCGAGTACATTGACTACAACCCAATAACATGAGAACCAGAGGAAGACTTCCTTGCATTACAATTTGAACAATATTCTTTCATCATGAAAAAATATAAACAGTCATAGTACTCGCACTAACCCTTGAAAACAAAGATACATAATATAATATAATCCATTATAACATTTCAAAAAAATAATTCAAAAGAAAAAAGGATGGGGAAAAAAAAGAATTATTCTGTTATCAAGCCAAAACTCCCAAGAATTTTTAGTAATAAACCTTACAAAATATATGCCAAAAGCATGGGAGAATAGCAAGGGGGGAATAAAGGAAAGGGAGAGAGGAAACACTAAACAAACAATGTTAAATTCATAGCAAGAATGACAACATCAGGCTCATGCCCCGAAATTAGGGAACATGAAATAATTTCGTAAAAAAATTATAAATTACAGCCCTGAACACATCCTGCTACTGTTTCTTCCTCTCATCCATCTATTTCTTCCTTAGATCTACCATTTCTTTCATAATTATGTGTCTGGCATCATTTAAACTGAGATTTACAAGCACAAATATCAGTGATATGTTACTGATTTTAGGGCCAAACAAAGAATGACTTTTGGAGCCAATTTCGAGACATCCTTGACACTGCGCATGCGCAGTGGATATAAGGTATGGAGGACCACATAGGACATTGAAATTTCGGCTTCTGATGCAAATTTTGGGGATTGGGGGGCAAAATTTGTGTTTTGCCCTATAATTTAAGGAGTTAGCACCAGCTAAGTCTGGGTCATTGGTACAGTATAAAAATATATAGTAACATATAATACATTTGATAACGTAATGATATATTTATGAACTGTCGCTACAGTTAAAACTAGAAAGTCCTGTCACGAACTGTGCGCTTATCTGGGCTTAATTTTGTGTAGTAATTGCACGCAATTACCATATCGAATGGCATCTAAAGCACGGCAGGTTCTCCTGGTTACTCATAGCAAACACATAGGGCTGCATGGTATTATGGTATATCGGTTGGTACCGGTATTGAAATTATCACCGGTCCGCCAAAAGTGAATACCGGTATATAGTCAGTAACGGTATTCAATTTTTGGGCCCGGTATTATGATTTGAAATTTGTGTTTTCTTTAAATAAAAATATATATAATGTGCGAAAGTTAAAAAATTTATAGTAATTTATATATTTTTTATACTTACCAATGACCCAGACATAGCTGGTGCTAACTCTTAAAAATCTAGGGCCAAACACAAATTTTGCCCCCAATCCCCAAAATTTGCATCTAAAACCAAAGAAATCATGTCCTGAATGGCCCTCCATACTTCGTCACTACTGCGCATGCGCAGTGTCAAGGACGTCCCAAAATTGGCGCCATTAATCATTCTTACAATCAGTGCCTGGTAAGCACTATGTACTCAGCGGGGAGGTATGAGTTCCCCAATTCCTGGGAGGGCCATCCCCGTCTGGGTCATTGGTAAGTATAAAAAATATATAAATTACTATAAATTTTTTAACATTTTTATACTGTACCAATGACCCAGACATAGCTGAATAGTAAAAAAGGCTGGAGGGCCTAGGACATAGAGGAAGATCCAATAAGCTCAACTATATAAAATAGAGTCATCCCCTCGAGGGGAAAAGGAGTATTAGGCCTTACATGTATCTTTCTTATTTATGATAAATTAGAAAGACACAACACCTTCCATAATTGAGCATCATAACATCCATGTTCTCTATTAACATCCAGTATAATCCTTATACTAATAACTTTTAACGTAAGCCAATAAATAAAGTTAGTCCAGAGAATTGAGACTCTTTATACTCTTTTAAAAGTATCCGAGGATTGTATAATAACGCCCGTTTGGCACAAGATATATTCAAATGCTATACTTTAAAAACTATGACATGAATGAATTTTTAAAACATAAACTTTTCACTTTAAAACCATCCCAGTAACAGCTGAGAATTACTGACTCCGGAGGAGGTATCCCCTTGTTTTCATAATAGAACAGGTGACCCAAGGGAACACCCTCCCCCCCCCCCCCCTTCCCCTTGCCCTGGGTCAAATAGCCCAGAGCAAAGAGGGCAGCAGGACAGAGTCACTGCCGGAACAGAAAGCCTACATAGCTATAGTTGGAACTGTTAAGTGAACGACATTCTGAGCAGCAGATAATGGACCTAAACAATGCAGGCCTCCAGAAATGGACTCAATATTTCTGAGATAAAAATTCGGGAATGTGGATGGCTGAGACCAATATGCAGCCTTCATTAAATCTATAATAGCGACACTATTTAAGGCCAGAATTTGAAAACTACTGTCGCAAGAGGCTCAAATGGTTACTTTAGTTTAATAAGAACCCAAGCTAAATTCCGTATAGGAATTAATAATGTAAGGATTCTAGGTCTATTTATCGAAAGTTTCTAACTAACTTAGATAAAGAGACATTAGACTCTATTGTAAACTATCATGGTGTGCATAGGTATCAGACCTATAACCTTTAATAGTAACAGGCTGCAGTTGATCTCGTCAAACAAGTATACTAGAAAGTTTGCAATGTCTGGTATAGAGGGATCAAAAATATCAACATAATGATCCCTACACCAACGACGGAAGAGCCTCCACTTTAGCCGCATAGTACAGCGAAGAGGAGGACCTCCTACAGTTAGAAATCGCGTCCACTGCTCGTCCTGTACAATGCTTGCCGTGCAAGAAGGACCGCACAACGGAATACGTGAAGGTTGAGACCTTGCGGGTTGTGAAGAAGTTGACACGATTTCCTCAGCGAAGGAAGATCCTCTCGTGGAGGAAGTTTTCGCGGTAAGTCCCACAGCAGTCACCTGAGTAAATTTATCCACGTTCTCTGTGGAGACAGAGATGCTACCAACAGAATTTTGCATTGAGATTGTTTTATCTTTAGCAATACTTGCTGAATCAACAGCGCTGGAGGATATGCATATCCTATCATTCCGTCCTACTAGATCAATAGAGCGTAAACTACATATGCTCGGGCATCCGGACATGGAGACACATACATCTGCAATTGATTGGTGAGTTGTGTCGTAAATAAATTATCATTGGGCGCTCCCATTGGTAGCAAATCTGATTGAATACCTGTTTGTTGAGAGTCCATTCTGACGGCAACAAGCAACCCTTACGTGAAAGGGAGTCTGCAAATACAATCAGACGACCCGGAATATGACGGACCGAAACAGAACTTGGTGTTCTAGAACAAACAGAAGGATTCTTTCCGTTAAATTGAATAACGGAACCAAATGAGTGCCTCCCCGGTTCCGGTATCGGACAGGATTTGGACATGCGTTTCTGAATAATGTTCATCCAATGACGTAGTGCAAGCCAAAATAACATCATTTCCTGGAAGTTAAGTGCTTGTCTAGAAACTGCGGAACCCAAAGACCCTGGCACTTCGAATCCGTTGGGATCAATATTGTACCCCAACCTGTTTGACTGGCATCCGTCATAATCGTAAAACTCGGATCCGGCAACTGCAGTGGAACTCTCTGAGTCAACCACCGAATGTTTGCCCAAGTCTGAATCTCTTGTTACACTTGATTGACAAGAGAACGTGTATATCGAGCAATTCATAGATTGCTGAAAGGTTGCCGTCGAAGAGAAGCTTCTCCGAGACCGAAGCGACTCTGAGAGAGTTCTTCACCTTACTATCCACACGCATGGATGTAGCTAGGGCTGCGTCACGTCTAACCAACTCCAGGTTGCCACTGAAGGGCGGAGTTATACGTGGAAAAACTACTGCCCTTGAAAGAAATCTCATTAAGAATCATATCCTGGAATTCTTTCTCTTGAAGAAGTAATGATAACGCCTCAGTAAGGTGGTCTACATAAGATAAAGTGTCTAAGTTAAGTCTATTAGACATCATTGTCGTTTCCAACATCGTGGTTGGAATTGACATAGACGACGAAAAAGACAATTCCCAGTCTTCAGCCTCGTCGTCTAGATGCAGAGGAACTCTCAGTATGCCCTGTCCTGCCATTACAAATTTATTCCTAGAATTGATGAAAGGCAGATTAAGAGCATTTGCGGACAAGAAACTAGACTAGCATGTTTTGGTAGCAAGCTTATATATAGCGTCGTTCAATAATTCGAATGTTCTAATGACATTATTGGACTGTGTCGGCAACTCAGGGACGATGTCCCTGAACCGATCAAAAACTCCGTGTCTAATGACGCTATTAGTCTCTTATCCAGCATCGCAGCATTCTAGTCCGATGGAACAACCTCTGGAAGATAAGAAATGTATGGCAGCTTCTGTTGTTCCGAAAGGGAAAGCTCGAAATCGTCCGAATCCCTTTCGCCATCCTGTCGGACCCTATGAAGTGTTCAGTCGTCCGTACCTGATGCAACAGCGGAGCGAACCGACTCAGCGCCGATGGATTACACCTGATCCGACAGAGATTCTGTCGTTTGCTGGGAAGCTGCGATAAGCTGTGCTATTTTGGATAGCACGTCCGTCACTGAGGCCTGTAGAGAAGCGGTCTTACGATGCCTTGCCGCTGGAAGCTCCGTGTTCGTTACCCCGTGCATACTTCTATTATGCGAGCGACCGGAGTGTACAGGCCTCGTGTCCCCTGGCTACCGGATGGCGTGACCTGTTCGCCGTGGATCACTGAATAACGAAGCTGGCCGGATACTCGAGGTCACGTAGCCAAGGTGCGGTCGTGTGCGCTGCTGTGAGGATGAGGAAGCATTATCGACAGTCTCTCGGACTGTCTATATAACGGAGCGTCCCGAGCGGCGGACATATGCTCCAAATGCGAAACGTCTGTACCACAACATCCGGACCCAGATGTTGTTGTATGAGAGAGGGACCTCTCTCGCTCGCAGCCCGGACGAGCTAGGAACCGGACTAACAGGCTTCCTCCGATCTCTCCTCTAATCCATCGTCACCGGGTGTGTACTATTGTCTATTATAGTGCTCGCATCACCCAAATCTCCTTCCTAGACCGCAACGGACGAACCCGGCTGCCGAACCATTCGATGAATGGATGCTACACCGGGTGAGCTAGCGAATGTCAATGCCGTCGATCCTACTAGGGACCTCTTAGGCGATTGACGTATTCCATGAGCACTTATTGCCGCTAGCTCTTCATTTAACTATGACGACAGAGGCACACTTTTGAAAGACATCTCAGTAACTTTGCGAACAAGAAACCAAACTTGCTTGTTAAAAGCAAGCATATATATATATATATATATATATATATGTAGCATCGTTCAATAATTCGAAAGTTCCTGTGACATTATTGGACTGTGTCGGAACTGAGGGACGATGTCCCTGAACCGATCCAAAAATTCTTGTGTCCACAGACGCTATCAGTTTCTTATCCGGCATCGCAGCATTCTGGTCCGACAAAACATCCTCTAGAAGATAAAGCCGGATGACATATACTGCAACTTATGTTGTTCCGAAAGGGAAAGCCCGAAATCCTCTGAATCCCTTTCGCCATCCTGTCAGACCATATGAAGTTTTCAGACGTCTGTACCTGATGCTTCAGCAGAGCGTCCTGACCCAGCGTCGTCGGATATTACATGATGCGACAGAGATTCTGTCGTTGCTGGGATGCTGCGATAAGTTGTGCTATTTGGGATAGCACGTCCGTCACCGAGGCCTGTGCAGTAGCGGTCTTACGATGCTTTGCCGCTGGAAGCTCCGTGCACGTTGACTCCCGCATACTTTTCTTATGCGAACGTCTGGAGTCTCCAGGCCTCGTGTCCCTGGCTACCGGATGGCGTGACCTGGTCGCCGAGGATTCTCTAATTGGCGAAGTTGACTGGATATCCGAGGTCACGTTGCCAAGGTGCGGTCGTGTGCGCTACCATGAGGATGAGGAATCCTAATTGACAGTCTCTTTGGACTGTCTATATAACGGAGCGTCCCGAGCGGCGGACGTATGCTCCGAATGTGAAACATTTTGTACCACAACATCTGGGGCCAGATGTTGTTGTACGAGAGAGGGGCCACTCTCGCTCGCAGCCCGGATGGACCTGGACGAGCTAGGAACCGGACTAATAGGCTTCCTCCGTTCTCTCCTCTAATCCGCCGTCACTGGGTGTGCACTTGGTTGATTTATAGTGCTCGTATCACCCAAAACTCCTTTCTGGACCGCAACGGACGAACCCGGCTGCCGATCCATTCGATGAATGGACGCTACACCGGGCGAGCTAGCGGACATCAAAGGCCGTCGATCCTACTAGGGACCTCTTAGGCAATTGACGTATTTCCATGAGCACTTTGCCGCTAGCTCTTCATTAATTGTGACGACGGAGGCACACTTTTGGAAGACATCACGGATACATCACCCTGTTCTTGATCGTCTGAAATAGAGATTGATAAACTAGAGTGACCCTGCGAGGAAAGGACCGGCATGGCCAATTCCCCGCTAACATACCGTGACACACGTTTCCCATGTTGTCATCGAAATTAACACATACTGAACAGGAGTTAGTGCGAGTACACTGACTACATTTATACAATGATTATGAAAGTCAGAGGAAGAATTCCTCTTATTACAATTGAACAGTATCCTTTCATTGTGAAAAGAATACAAAGCCCTAGTACTCGCACCAACCCCTGAAAATCAAAATACATAATAACATGATCCATTAACATAGAAAAAATAATTGAAATCAAAAAATTTTTTTTAAAAATATTTTTTCAGAAAAGCAAAAGTTTCTGAAAAGTAACATTGAGCCCCAATGGATCCCAAGCCGAAGTGTGGACAAAAATTTTAAAAATATTTTAAAAAATTAATGCAACACTTACGAACAATAATAATGTATCTAGTTATGATTAAACTAACATAAAGATATTATTTTCAAGAAATCCCCCTCACACAGAGGCTGTTGTCAATGTAAACAAGAAGTGTAAAAACACCAGAAACATGACTCCAGGCACTGATAACCCTGGCCCGAAATCAGTTACCAATAATACACTATCTGATGCAAAACAGAGACTTCCAGGGAAGAAACTGCAGAACATCAGATGGTAGATGCAGAACACTACGCCTAACCACCCATGGGTGAAGACGTAAACATGGGGAAAAGAACAGAATTCATTCTGTTATCCAGCTAAAACTCCCAAGAAATTTTAGTAATAATATTACAGAAAATATGCCAAAAGCATGGGAGAATAGCAAGGGGGGACTTAAAGGAAAGGGAGAGAGGAAAACACTGAACAAGCAGTGTAACTTATAGCAAGAAAGACAACAACAGGCCCTTGCCTCGAAAATAGGTAACTTAACATAATTTCATTAACAAATTTTAAGTTACAGCCCTGATTATTTTCTGTCACTCATTTTTCCTCTCCTCCTTCTATATCCTCCTTAGAATCACCATTTCTCTAATATTTATGTGTCTGGCATCATTTAAACTGAGATTTACAAGCACAAAGATCAGTCAGATGTTAACTGATGAAGGGCCAAACAAAGAATGATTAATGGCGCCAATTTCGGGACGTCCTTGACACTGCGCACGAGCAGTAGTGGCGAAGTATGGAGGGCCATTCAGGACATGATTTCTTTGGTTTTAGATGCAAATTTTGGGGATTGGGGGGCAAAATTTGTGTTTGGCCCTAGATTTTTAAGAGTTAGCACCAGCTATGTCTGGGTCCTTGGTACAGTATAAAAGTATAGGGAAAACACATATTAAATGCAAGAGATATCATCAATAAAAAGATATTTTTTGAGTTATGGGTAGAAATATTACTTACTGCCCTGGGGAAATGAGTGATTTGAATGGATTCTGCAAAGTTATTGAACCTATTGTTACGAAAATAAGCCATAAAATTATTAGTCGGTTTACTCGCTTTCATCCGATAGAAACTTGGATACAAGTAAATTAGTCTTTGTCAGTTTACTCCTGTAAAAACAAGGTCGACCTCTCTTGTCTTGATAAGCGTTTCATTATTGAGCCAGGCTATTGTTACCAACACTGTGTCAATTGCGTGTGTGATGTTCAATTCTAATAATACTCACAAAAGGAACAAAACTTGCGGAAAATTTATTAGTGCATTTCTGTGTTTTTAGTGCTTCAAGTAAAAAGTTTTTAGTCTTCAGTGCTTCCAGTAAAAATTTCCAGCAACATTTAATGATACCCACAATACGAACAAAATGTGGAAAATTCAATAGTGCATTTTGTTTGTGTTCACTGTTCAGTGCTTCAGCTGAGACTCAAAGGAGAGGGTTAATATGCTAATCGGAGAGATTGGTAAGAGTGGGGCATGGGATGTCATCAAGCAGTTCGTCTCCCGAGTGCTGGGAGGAGAGAAGAAGCATGAGAATAGGGAGGCAGTTGGGAGTACAGAGGTAACCAAGGCCTTCTCACCCAAGAACCGCGGCAAATCAGCGGGAGACCCAAGTGTTATTATTATTAAGTAAAAATCTTTTAAGGTTTTTGACTGAAACGACGATTCCCGTCTTTGAAAACAAGTATTCTCATAGTAGATATTTTTTATTCATTGTTATACATTTATCATTTACTCGTCTTGCTGTTCTCATTGGAAATAAATAAATATTGACTGAAGTATACCCGTCTTCTGTGATTATTATCTGACCAGGTACTAAAATTACCAGGAATGAATTGTCCAATCTTGGATACGATTCCTCCAATGGCAAGTGCCAGCTCAACTTGCCCTTAGAAGCTCCCCCTTTCTCCTATCTTCCTGCAATAAACTTCCTAACATGGGTTATTTTTCATCTGTGTACATCGCATTTATCAAGGACTTACGGAAAAGTAAGGTATTTCAATTTTATTTTGCTTTCAGTCTGAACTGTTTCACGGTATACCGCAGTATTGTTTTCAATACTGTCACCGGTACTCAAATCCGAATACTGTGCAGACCTACAAACACAGGCAATGTTTCTACAAATGGACCTCCAGGTTACCCGGAGGTCCATTGGCTGAAACATTGATTGTGCGCAGGGATCCCTAAGAATAATCAAAGGGAAGATGGGATGAAACCAATAAGGATACTTGTAGGTAGGGCTTTCTCTGGAGAGTGGCTTCGTACAAACTCTTGGGAATTTTTTCCAAGTTAAGGAGCATGAAGAGAGATGTACTTTATGTTCTTAACACACTGAAAAACTAAACTGAAACCGAGGATATTTCTAGAAACCGAACCAAAATCAAATTAGAAAAATCAAAACTTCACAGCTCTCTTGGCAATTAATTTTTCAAATCAATGAAGGAAGGTGGCTTTTATTTTCATTACTTATTTTTTTGTCTGTTATATTTATGCACATTTTTTGAAAAATAAATTCTGCCAATATATTTGAGCCTTTAAATAGATATTGCACTTTATCATATGACTCGTCCGTTTTGTTCACTTTAAAACATTTGATATTTTGTTTTCATATTAATCAGTGATAAATAAAGCCTTCCGTCAATTTCATTGGTCTGTTTCAAAACTAGACAATTTGATTGGCTGAACAAAATACAACTGGGACACAGTTTCATAATTTGCATAATTAGAGTTGGGAGCTTTCATTGGTCAATTTGAAAACTGGACAATTTGATTGGCTAAACAAAATACAACTGGGACACATTTGCATAATTTCAGTGGGGAGAATTTACGTTATCTGTCCTATTTAGAGTACGTTATATTGTATTAATCTTTTACCTACAAGAAAAACGCCATTCATTTTTTTTGTTATATTTTCACTTTTTGCTTCCAAAACATAGGTTATGACCCCTCATTGGAACGATCTCGTTCCAATGAGGGGTCATAACCTATGTTTTGGAAGCAAAAAATGAAAATTTTTAGTTATACCAGGATGTTTTTTCCAAGTGCCGTCTGCAACTCAAGTTAGGTGATGGGTTAAAAGGTCATACTAAGTGGCAAATTTGTGTGTGTGTGTGTCATATGATAAATAGAATATGAAATGAGTATTTTTCTCATACATGTATAATATTTATGAAACTCGTCCGAATTTTCCATTTGGACTCGACAGAGGCTCGCCAAAACGGAAAATTCTTAGACTCGTTTCATAAATATTATATGAGAAAAAAACTGATTCCATATCCTCTATTTATCATGCAGCAGATTCATGCTTTGTTGCAGCACATGAATATAAATATACATTAATCAAATAAGATAAAATTTTAAAGTTCATGATGTCACAGTAATTTTGGAAGACACTGCAAGCCAATAAAAACATTCAACAAATTCAAAACCCATTTTTTGTACCTAAAGGCATTTGTCAAACAAATATGCGTGGAGATTATTAAACAACCACAGAGTGGAGTTTTACACCAAGACAATTAATTTTTCAAATCTTGTGTAACAGCATAGAGGTTCAACTAATCCCTAAAAAAAATTAAAAATCTGTTTCTCAGGCCCTCCCACATGATCCTTTTGGCTGCTGCATGCTCTCTTTTTATAACCAATGTAAACTTAAAAAATATAAAAATTATATGGTTTATGTCTGATATTTTACCAAAATTAAAAAAGTTGATAAATTTGTCCCTTGAATGAAAGATGGCTTTGCAATGCTTTAGCATTGCAAAGCCTTCTTGCTCTCAAGGGACGAAATACACCACCACCAATGCTATTCTGTAGAGGCCTAAAACATAAACCAAGAACATGAACTTTTGATGGCAAAGAAATAATAACAAAAATAAAATAAAAAAACGCTCGCCAGCATGCAATTTTACAAATAATGGCCTGAGAAACAGAAGATCTACTTTGTGGGGACTAATCTCGATTTGTTTGATTTCATGTAAATATATGTAATGTTAAAGGTTGATTGGAAGAGGCCATTCCACATTCCACTTTCCATTTCCACAGTTACAGGTTCATTCGCACATTGGATGCCAAGATGTGAAAACATACTAATTGGCATGCTTGGGATATTTGAATATGGAGTTTCCTTTAAATATACAGAGAGTCCTGTCAACTCTGAACATTTCACATCCTTTTACTTGGAATCTCCAAGTAAAAGGTGAGAGCGTTCAACTCACAGAGGGATTTGTGAGGACAGAGAATCAGCAACCAGATCCTTCGGGGAGAGGTAACACCTTTAGTGAGAGGACCTGCTCTCACACTGGTCCTCACCCAAAGGAAACAGGACCAAGTATCAAGAAAAAGAAGAAAAGTCCATCGACCAAGTGTTGAGATGCCTGATAAATGGAATATTTCCTGAAAAGGAAGAAGGAAAAGAAGGTGGAGAAGAATGAGAAAACCACTACCATCTCCAACTGCTGTAACTTCCATCCACACTCCTGGTGTGGGGGATGGAGATGTTATCAGAGCGGTAGAGATGGAGATGGAAACTGGCTTTTCAAAGCTACTCTAATCTCTTCCCTCCTTCTGGATCAGGAATCTTGGATGGTTGCCTCTATCAGAGCCTCAATTGCTAGAGCAGAGGCAGCTGTGGAATCATCCAAAAGGCTCACAGAAAGGCTGGACAAAGAAGTCCTTCTTGAATATCAGCTAACATCTACAACATCACCAATCATCAGCCCATCAAACCCACCGGCCAAGAAGAAACAACGCAACGCAAAGAAAACATCCAAATGCCAATAATAACAA
Source organism: Pictodentalium vernedei (assembly GCA_031216915.1). Taxonomy (NCBI): domain Eukaryota; kingdom Metazoa; phylum Mollusca; class Scaphopoda; order Dentaliida; family Dentaliidae; genus Pictodentalium; species Pictodentalium vernedei. Next base: position 286,762,300 of record CM062291.1, read on the forward strand.
CAATTTCGTCTTCTAAGTTTCACTGCCTTTGCCTCTCTGGATGCTCGTCACCATGGCCGCGTCAGACAGACACACAGAACAGTGGAGCCCACTAATAATTGGATATCTCTTAACTGAATAACCCCATTAATTGGATATCTCTTAACTGAATAACCCCATTAATTGAATATAATTTCCCAACACAAAACCATTTACCATACAGTTAAAACTAGAAGTCCTGTCATGAAATGCACACAAATAGCACGTTGATATGCGCGTTAATGTACGCGTTATGGCCCAAGTAAAGCTATCAAATTCTGATCATATGGCCTGTGCACAAGCAGTGTTTCAGCCAATGGACCTCCGGGTGACCCGGAGGTCCATGGGCAGAAACATTGCATGTGTTTGCTATGAGTAACCAAGAGAACCTGCCGTGCTTTGGATGCCATTCGATATGGCAATTGCGCGCAATTCCAACGCGCATTTAAGCCTAGATAAGCGCACTATTCGTGACAGGACTTCTAGTTTTAACTGTATATCCAGTACAGATTTGACCTGTTAATTGAATATAGGTTATAGAGTAAACTCCTGTTAATTGAATAAATAAAAAATTTTGTAACCTGTCGAGAAATTTTTCGGACTCTCCCCAGTTTTCCTTTGTTTATATATCTATTTGGCCTCAGTACATCCAATACAGGCATTTAATCTATCATATCTTGTTTGACACAGCTCATGGAGCTCTGTCAAACTAGATATAATAGAATAAATGCTAAGTTTATCTCCAGAATACAGGAAAGTGACACCTTCCCTGTTAATTGAATAATTTTCATTGGCAAAGTTGGATATTCAATTAACAGGGTTCCACTGTACTACACTTCTCCTGGCTTTCTCATTTTGACATTAAAGAGCTCATACAGTTAAAACTAGAAGTCCTGTCATGAACTGCACGCTTATCTAGGCTTAATTGAACATAGAAATTGCGCGCAATTGCCATATGGAATGGCATCCAAAGCCCAGCAAATTCTCCTGGTTACTCATAGCAAACACAGGCAATGTTTCTGCCAATGGACCTCCGGGTTACCCGTAGGTCCATTGGCTGAAACATTGCTTGTGTACAGGTCATATGTACAGAATTTGATAGCCTTACTATGGTCATAACATGTAGATTAACGCGCAGATCGACATACTATTTGTGCGCATTTCATGACAGAACTTCTAGTTTTAACTGTAAACCTTTTGCCTGACAGAACGACAAAAACAAGAATCATCATTCCAATTCTATTTAAAAATACTCGGTTTACCCAATGCGTTAGACAGAGGACTAAATTTTCAATGGAATATCCCTATTAATTTAATACTTTTTACAGACAAAGTTTGGGGACTGGGGAGTGTGGTAGCTCAGTGGTTACGGCATTGAACTTCAAACCAAAAGGTTCATGGTTTCATCCGCATCAGGGGAAATTGCATTGTGTACTAGGGCAATGCACTTAATCCTGATTGCCCACCTGGGTGGGGGTGGGGTGGGGGGGGGGGCAGACATGGCGTGGTATACTAGGGTGTACTGCACGTCGATTGTGCACTTGTTATCAATGGATGTTAATCCTGCTTGTGTCAAGTTGGCATGCTGGGGAGTTGACAGTTGCCCCCCGCCGCTTGGTGGATCTCTCAGCAGGTGGGTACTTCTGCTTTCTCCACTAGTAAAACTGTACAACACGAGGTGACCCTGGCTGTCGAAAATGTCATTAAATCTCAATAAATAAATAAACAAGAGGGGCAATGCAAAGCGTGTGACAATGCCCTGGACCTGCCAAAAATTTTCTAAGTCGAAAGAGTGAAAAAGGGCCATAACTCAGAAAATGAAAGTGTCAATGACACTGTAGCTCAACTTCTTTAAGACATGTACATGTATAGCATGTGACACAGCAATGACACATATCTAGGTACTCTCGTGTTTCGAATAGAAGTGCGGTCTGCAATATTAGTGTGGGGTAGAAAAAATGGCTATAATTAATAAAAGTGCAGACTGGAATATAAGTGCAGGGTAGGAAATCCCTTCGGAGCAAGCGCCATATACATTAGAAGTTAAAATAAGTTGTAAGATAATCGTTAGATGACCACTATAGCCAATGTCACAGAATGTGTCCTGCGTTTACTACAATGTTAACACCTGGTTCTCACCTTTCTTGCATTATTTTTTTGGAAAGCCCACATAGAACCTGGTGCTATCAATATAGGAAAAGTGGGACACATGTTTACAGTCAATATGGTGCCAAGTGGTGATCCTGCAACTTACTTTGAATTGTACGTTTTTTTAGATTCCTTACCCTTGAGGCCAAAATAAACATACCTGTACAGTTTATTTTAGAGGTACCGGTAAGTAAATGCATGCGATAATTTATTTGCTGCAGTCAAAATGCATAATTTTTCCCTCGGATGTGTTCCACTCTGTCGAAAATTAAATAGAAGTGCAGACTGGAATAAGCATGGTGCAGGGTGGAAAATTTTCGGGAAAATAATAAACATGCGTGCATGTTTATTCCAAACACAAGAGTAAAGACCTGATAACAAAGGTACATGTAAAGTACTGTAAATGTCTGTGCATAAATACTGAACGTAGCCTGTAACAAAAGTACAGGTAAAGTATTGTAAAGGTGGGTGACAGTTAGATACCCCTAGCCAGAGCCGTATTGAAACGTGCACTTACTGTGTATAAGAAGCACTGAATAAATCAAAGGTTGTCTAATTGGCCGCCGGTGGCCATCTTGAAATTACAGACCGCACCCAAAAACACTCGTTCCCGTCCCAATGTGATAACAATGGCACCCAAGAAGTATCGTGAAGATCGCTTCATAAATACAGCCCCTAGCCCGAGGCATATTGACTGTTACGGTGTGGAATTATTAATGATATTGGTAACAGAAAGAAATCTGAGAATCAGCAACAAAACTATGAATTTAACTATTCTGAAATTTAATTTAAAAAAAAAAATTAATATAAAAAAAAATGATACAAAAATCTTTTACACTGATTGGTTTACAGAAAATAAAAACAGTGGTACTTATCAATTATTGAATTAGTCCAAAGTACAGTTTGACAGAATCCAGTAATCCAGTGGTGAGGAATCTTGTGAAGAAAGTTACCAGCTGGTACATGTAGTATTAAATCCAAGAATGTCTCTCAGAAACAGTATCCCGTGGATTTGTAATAAAATTTTCACTTTGAAATTTCAGCAGTCTCCAATAAAATATAATAAAATTCTCCGCAAAATTCAAATGGAATAAAAATCCAAGAAGTATTGGCGCCACAGGTAATTTCCAAACAATCCAGTAGAATCCTGGCTTTTCACAAAATATTATTCTGTTTCACAGAAAGTATAAATTCTCTTTTCCAAGACGAACAAATTCTCTTCAAAATTCTCTTTTGGAATCAATCTTCCAAATTCACAAAGAAGCACTGCTTCTATAATAAATGCACTGTTCTGAAACAATAATATTCTCCAATGGAAATAACTGAAGCGAGTCTTTTTGAAAGGCTTCCTAAGAATGAGTTTTTGAATTCTGTTGACAAACCTTTATATAGTAACCAGATAGAATGTCCCAGAAGAGGAAGTTTCTGCAATGTTCTATTAGTTTCTGGGGGATTCTGTTAAAGTTCTAGTAAACAAGGTCATTGACCTATTTAAACAATTAAACAATCAACAGCTATATGTACAATATATCAGTGTAACAAAGATGTAAACAAGGTCACTGAGTGCAAAAGAGTTAGACCAGTCAGAAAATGCAGCAATAATAAAAAAAAATATCTTTCTCATATAATTATCTACTAAGGATATATCAATCTCAATATAATATGGGGGCTATAACACACCCCGCCTTAAAAGAAAAAGTTTGAAGGTACTGAAAACTTTTTACATAATTTTAGCAGACTCTGACTGGTTTACAATACACACACACCATAATCTTCACAATTTTTTTTTTTTTTTTTAAATAAACATATATACAGTTGAAGTGAATAGGGACCGATCATATCAATTTATATTAGGATATTCTGGAAAGAGCATCAGCTACAACATTATCTCTTCCCGAAATATGCCTAATCTCTAAATTATATTCTTGAAGGGCTAAACTCCACCGCAATAATCTTTGATTCTTGTTTTTCATTTTATTGATAAATGTTAAGGGGTTATGATCGGTGTAAACTGTAATTGGACATTGGGCGGTTCCTAGATACACATCAAAATGGGTTAATGCCAAAATTAGAGCCAAAGTTTCTTTTTCTACTGTAGAGTAATTCTTTTGATGTTTGAGAAATTTTCTGGAGAAATAACATACAGGGTGATCAATACCTTGGGAATCTTCCTGGGCAATATACCCACCTGTTCCATTGTCACTTGCATCTATGAATAATTTGAAGGGCTTTTCATAATTGGGACTGGCCAGGACAGGTGAATTATTTAATAAAGTTTTTATTCTGTTAAAGGATTTCTGACATTCCTCAGTCCAATCAAACTTAACCCTTTTGCTCAATAAACTGGTCAAAGGGGAGACAACATCTGAGAAATTTAAACAAAATTTTCTATAATATCCAGCCATGCCTAAGAATCTCATGAGCTTTTTTTTAGAGTTTGGTACTGGAAAATTTACAATGGCATCAACTTTAGCCGCAATCGGCCTCACCTGCCCCTGCCCCTGCCCCACAACATGACCTAAATAATTTACAGTTGCTTTGCCAAATTCTGATTTCACCAAGTTAATAGTTAGGTTGGCTTGGGTCACTTTGTCAAAAAATTCTTGAATATGCTTTAGATGATCAGCCCAATTTGTATCTGCATGTATAATAACATCATCAATATAAGCTTCACTGTGATCTAGGTCTGCAATTAAGTGGTTAACCATGCGCTGGAACGTTGCCGGAGAGTTTTTCATGCCAAAAGGGGTTACTTTATATTGATACAACCCAAATGGGGTAACAAAAGCAGATATTTCTTTTGCTTTTTCTGTTAAAGGGACTTGCCAATAACCCTTTAACAAGTCAAATTTTGTCACAAATTTAGCATGGCCAAGTTTGTCAATGCAGTCATCAATTCTTGGAATTGGATAATTGTCTGTTTTGGTGAGGCTGTTCACCTTTCGGTAATCCGTACAAAATCGGTAACTGCCATCAGGTTTTGGGACGAGTATACAGGGCGAACTCCAGTTGCTATGGCTAGGTTCTATGATATCATTGTCCAGCATATACTGTATTTCCTTTCACATGATCTCAGCTTTGAAAGGGTTCAATCTATATGGATGCTGTTTGATGGGATTTGCCTCTCCTACATCAACCAACACAATCAATAATAATTCTACTAAATGGCTCCTCAAAAGCAGGGATTGGTTGAAGGGGAGCAGGAGGAATCTTCTGGTTGGGTTTTCCTACAATTTGACAGGTGTGGCAGGTTTTACAAAATTCAACAACATCCTGTCGAAGCTTGGGCTAGTAAAAACATTGCTGAATACGAGAGTAGGTTTTCCTAACTCCCAAATGTCCAGCCATTGGATTTTCATGAGCCAGGCTTATTATTTCATTCCGGTATTTAGTGGGGACAACTATTTGATAAATAACCTCCCAATCACTATTGGAGGGTACTTCTGGTGGTCGCCATTTCCTCATAAGTACACCAGATTTTCTGAAATAACAGACAGGGGAGTTTTGGGCTTCTGCTTCTGTGAGAGCCCTTTCACGTGGCTCGGCAAGGTCAGGATCACTTTCCTGTTCCTGAATTAAAGATGTCCGGGAAATGACATTCAAGGAGGTCCCCCTATCATTCTCAGGTGTAGTGGCCTCTTTACAATTTCTGGAGGAGTCATCACTTTGACTCAAAAAGGTCTGAGACAAATCAATGTCTTCAGAATCCGTAATTCTGTGACAGTTCTTATCCTCAGCTTTGCTGTTTAAATCAACACAATTGCGGTTGTTATCAACCTCAGTTTTCTTTGCCATGGACCGAGTCACAGCACATGCTGGAAAGGCAAAAGGAAAACATTCCTTCAAATTAATAATACTTTCATCTGTGCTCGGCTTATCCACCACTTGAGGTTCTACAGTGACTTTGTCACCAGCTAAGTCATTTCCCAATAATAAAGAAATACCTTTTACAGGTAGAGTAGGTCTGATTCCTACTGTCACAATCCCATTTACTAAACTACTTTTTAAATTTATTTTATGAAGTGGGACCTTTAAAGAGTTTGACTCAATACCTGATATTAGAACTTGTGCCCCTGTAGCACTTTCTTCAGAAAATGGTAAAATGCCTTCTAACATTAATGACTGAGTAGCCCCTGTGTCTTTCAGTATTTTTATTGGTAAGGAACAGTGCTTATCCCCATCAAGGGAAACAAAGCCTTCAGAAATAAATGGCTTATAATTTTCTAAAGCGTCTTGCTTTATAACATAATTTTCAGGGCATGGAGCACATGCTAGTGCATTCTGTGAAATAGAGGACTCATTTTTCCTTTTTAACAGCCAGCAATCAGATAATAAATGACCTGCTTTCTTACAATAATTACAAGTTTTAGTTGAACTGTTGGGTCGTAATGGTGTAGGGCTGGCATTGGATGACTTATTCTCAGTAGGCTTCCGATTAAATTTAGGTGGTGAAAAGTTTGTAGGATGGGAAGGATGATTGGAAGGATGAGTTTTATCTGAAGCTGGTCTAGGTCCACTTTGGAAAGAATTCTTGTGGGGCCAAAAATATGTGGCGTTACGACTCATTTTATGAGTTAAGGCATAGTCATCTGCTAGTACTGCTGCTCTATTTAATGTGTCAACTTTTTGTTCATCCAGGTGGGCCTTTATATCTGAATGTATCTTTCCTTTAAACTCCTCAATCAGCATCATTTCCTTTAATTTAGAGAAATCTTTCCCTATTTCTTTTGAATGGCACCACCTCTCAAATAAATTTTGCTTTTCTCTGGCAAATTCCACATGAGTTTGATTTTCGTTTTTATAATAATTTCTGAATTTCTGCCTATAGGCCTCTGGAACAAGTTCATATGCCTTAAGTATTGCCTCTTTAACAGCGTCATAATTGTTGCTTTGCTCAGAAGATAGAGCGGAATAGATTTCTTGGGCCTTCCCTTTCAAAACACTTTGCAGTAGCAAATTCCAGACATCCCTTGGCCATTCTAAACTTGTTGCCACTTTTTCAAAATGTGAAAAATATTTATCAACTTCTTTTTCTTGAAAGGGGGGAACTAGCCTAACATGTTTAGTTGCATCAAATCTACTTGGAGAAATTACATTTGAGCCTTGATGTTGAGATTCTAATTCTTTTATTTTTATTTCCTTTTGGACCTGAATTTCTAATTCTTTTAAGTGCATTTCTTTTTGAGCTTCTATTTCCCTTAATTTTAATTCCCTATCCTCCTTTTCTTTTTGAGCCTGAATTTGTATTTGTTCCCTTTCTTTTTGAGCTTCTAATTCTTTTAATTTAATTTCATTTTCTCTTTCTTCTTTTTCTTTTTGAGCCTGAATTTGTTCCCTTTCTTTTTGAGCCTGAATTTCAATTTCCCTCATTTTTTGTTGCATTTCTAACTTTTTTAATTCTAATTCTAACTTTTTGAGTTCAAGGGCATCAGTAGGTTGTGGTTCAGAGACAGGTGACCCAGACTGACGCAAAAGACCCTCCTCAATATAATGATTAACAATGAGCTGTTTAAGTTTATGCTTGTTCAGACCAGGGGTGGCAGGTAATTTTAGACACTGAGCAAGTTGAAATAAATCCTCCTTCTTAAGAGATTCTAAAAGGGCCAAACTAGGAGATCTTTCAAATTCAGAAATAAATTCTGTCACAATAAATACCATGATGAAAAGGTTTGCTGCTTCTCAGATTATAAATAATAATACTGAAATTTTCTAAGAAAGTTTAAATGTTTTGAAAGTGAGCCAAAACAATAATTGCAATTTGCAAATAAAGCTTTCTTGTTATCTAATATTCAATCTCGGCAACGAGCCCCCAATTTCTGTTACAGTGTGGAATTATTAATGATATTGGTAACAGAAAGAAATCAGAGAATCAGCAACAAAACTATGAATTTAACTATTCTGAAATTTAATTTAAAAAAAAAAATTAATATAAAAAAAAATGATACAAAAATCTTTTACACTGATTGGTTTACAGAAAATAAAAACAGTGGTACTTATCAATTATTGAATTAGACCAAAGTACAGTTTGACAGAATCCAGTAATCCAGTGGTAAGGAATCTTGTGAAGAAAGTTACCAGCTGGTACATGTAGTATTAAATCCAAGAATGTCTCTCAGAAACAGTATCCCGTGGATTTGTAATAAAATTTTCACTTTGAAATTTCAGCAGTCTCCAATAAAATATAATAAAATTCTCCGCAAAATTCAAATGGAGTAAAAATCCAAGAAGTATTGGCGCCACAGGTAATTTCCAAACAATCCAGTAGAATCCTGGCTTTTCACAAAATATTATTCTGTTTCACAGAAAGTATAAATTCTCTTTTCCAAGACGAACAAATTTTCTTCAAAATTCTCTTTTGGAATCAATCTTCCAAATTCACAAAGAAGCACTGCTTCTATAATAAATGCACTGTTCTGAAACAATAATATTCTCCAATGGAAATAACTGAAGTGAGTCTTTTTGAAAGGCTTTCTAAGAATGAGTTTTTGAATTCTGTTGACAAACCTTTATATAGTAACCAGATAGAATGTCCCAGAAGAGGAAGTTTCTGCAATGCTCTATTAGTTTCTGGGGGATTCTGTTAAAGTTCAAGTAAACAAGGTCATTGACCTCTTTAAACATTTAAACAATCAACAGCTATATGTACAATATATCAGTGTAACAAAGATGTAAACAAGGTCACTGAGTGCAAAAGAGTTAGACCAGTCAGAAAATGCAGCAATAATAAAAAAAAATATCTTTCTCATATAATTATCTACTAAGGATATATCAATCTCAATATAATATGGGGGCTATAACATTGACATGTGTACTTACTGTGTATAAGTAGCACTGAATAAATCAAAGTTCATCCAATTTGCATAATTTCTGCACGAGAAGAAAACCTGTATTATATGTGATGTAATACATGTTACTAAACATTCATTCAACAATTTATTCAAATCAGTACCTTCATAGAGAAGTTCTGAACAAAAAACTGATTGTACCTAATTTCGGTACAAAATGGCCACGGCAGCCATCTTGAATTTTGGACCACACCCAAAAACACTCCTTTTGGTCCCAGGATGATAACAAAGGTACCCAAGAAGTTTCGTGAAGATCGGTTCATAAATACAGCCCCTAGCCCGAGCCGTATTGACACGTGCACTTTTTGTGTATAACAAGACCAATACCGGGTCTGGACCTGCATCGCTGCATGCAATTGAATCGGCAAACAGGAAGTGGCTGCACGGCAGATCTGAAAATTGCATACACGATACAAATGATCATAACCAGGCTCCAGATGAAATATAAAATCAATCCCTTGCATAGAAGCCGAGAAAAGTTTGACGAAAAATTTCAATGTTCAGTGGGTACAGTAAAACTTCAAAGTATCGGCAAACAGGAAGTGGCTGCACAGCAGATCTGAATATTGCTTACACGATACAACTCATCATTATGAAGCAGCAGACCAAATATAAAATCAATCCCTAGCATAGAAGCTGAGAAAACTTGACGGAAAATTTCAATGTTCAGTGGGTACAGTAAGATTTCAAAGTATCGGCAAACAGGAAGTGGCTGCACGGCAGATCTGAAAATTGCTTACAAGATACAACTCATCATTATGAAGCAGCAGACCAAACATAAAATCATTCCCTTTCATAGAAGCCAAGAAAACTTTGACGGAAAAAGTGTTTCGGACGGGCTGACGGACGGAGTCGAGCGGTTACTAGACCTGCTTTGCCGATGGCGACGCAGGTAAAAAGCACTGAATAAATCAAAGTTCATCTAATTTGCATAATTTCAGCACGAGAGAAAAAAAACTGTATTGTATGTGATGTATTCCATATTACTAAACATCACACAAAAGTTTATTCAAATCAGAACTTTCATACAAAAGTTCTGTACAAAAAAACCGATTGCACTAATTTCGGTACAAAATGGTTGCTAGTGGCCATCTTGAATTTCGGACCGGACCCAAAAACACTCATTCTCGTCCCACGGTGATAACAAAGGTACCCAAGAAGTTTCATAAAGATCGGTTCATAAATACGGCCTCTAGCCCGAGCCGTATTGAATTGTTGACACCGGACAGGCGGACGACGGGCCATGGCATAACCTCAAATTTGACTATGTCAAAGTTGAGCTAAAAATGAGTGGAAGAAACTTACGCTACACAGGTATCGTTTCCCCAAGATGACTATCACAACACCAATTATCAGTCAAATCGGAGTAGCAGTGGCTGATACAAGGGAAAATGTTGGTACGGACGGATGGACGAATGGGCAGATGGCCTCCACTAGATATCCCTCCAACTTTTCAAGTTGAGGGCATAATAAATAAGCACAGGCAAAGTTGGTATTCAGCAGGCCTGAAAATAAGCAGTCTGACATTTTCAGAATGAGGTCCCCAGAGGGTGAATTTGATGATGCTATCCTATACAGTGGGTCCATTTATCCTCTGGGAACCTCTTTCAGTTTAGTTTTGAGACCCTGATTCAGATTGAGGTTCACAGAGGGTAAATTTAGTGATGCTACCCTGCTGTGCAGGGTAGCATCACTAAATTCACCCTCTGGGGACCTCATTTTGCAGATGACAGTCTGCTTATTTTCTGGCTTGGTATTCATTGAGCAAGATTCTCCTGTCATTCTGAGTCACACAAGTGATAACTCACTGAAACAAAACTGCTTTTAAGTCCTTATGGGGAGTGTGGAAGTCTTTTTTTTTAAAACTGTAAATACTAAGACAGAACACAATGAGGGTGGACTACAGGCGGTTAGAATATGCACCCCAACTGTGGTTTTTCCTGTATTTCAAGAGCGCTGAAGGTGCAAGTGAAATAAGGAATACACTCCCCCAAGGGTCACTGATTCCTGTCCACGATCCTCTACCTGACATGTGTTCTGTATTTATACCACAGTTAAACTTGAGTGAAGCTGATATTTTCAAAGAAAAATATTACCTTTGGTGGTCTGATAACTTTCTTGCTTGACACTGTTTTATGTTGAAGAATTTCATTCACGTCATAACATCACTCAGGTGCTTGAAGTCAAATTAGATGTGTTTTTATATGACATTCCTACATGTAATCCATATTTCCTGTGTGATGTACCTAGAACATTTTCCACGTCTGTAGTATTGTATTGCTTAACGTCAAGTCTGAATATAAGCAACCTGTCATTTGCAAAATGGGGTTACCAGAGGGTCAATTTGCTGATGCTATCCCATACAGTGGGCCAATTTACCCTCTAGGTACATCTTTCTGTTTTGGCTTGAGACCTTGATTCAGACTGAGGTTCACAGAGGGTAAATTTTGTGAGGCTACAGGGTAGCATCACCAAATTCACCCTCTGGGGACCTCATTTTGCAGATGACTGTCTGCTTATTTTCAGGCTTGCTTAACGTTGAATACACACAGTAAGCATGGTATCAAAAAAAATAAAATCAAACCAAAAACCTAATTATCTACCGACATGAACATATACATGTATGTATCTCTAATTTGGGGGCACGGTGGCTCAGTTGGTAGAGGTGCAGGCTGCAAGCCGAGAGGTCCTCGGTTCGAATCCCACCTGCGGCGACTGTGTTGTGTCCTTGGGCAAGACACTTCACCCCCATTGCCCATGTGGGGGCACGATGACGCCGTGTACTAAGGCATACTGCACGTCGATGGTACGCATGTCTTCAACCAATCTAACTCTGCCTGTGCTGCAGTGCGGAGTTACGATGTTGGGGAGCTGGCAGCTGCTCGTCGTTGCTCGGTGGTTCTCTCTGGGTACTCCGGCTTCCTCCACCCGTAAACCTGTCACGGTCATGGTTAGCCATTGTGCATAAATATGTGACCTTAAACATCAATAAATAAATAAATAAATCTCTAATTTACTATTTATTTACACAATCCGAAATTAATTTATTCCCGATCTGGGAATGTTTTCCAAAGTTTTGTCTATAGTCTATACAAGTACCTGAACCACAACTCCTTGTATCCACACTGCCGAGTAAATAATTTCTTTGCCATAATTTAGCACTACCAACTTCCATGTCTTGCGTTTATTCTCTAAATCTTCTGGTCTCTCTTCTTTCCGAGAACACTTCAGATCAGAAATAAACAACTTCCTTGTGGGTTCATCCAGTCTATAAGACATTCTGTCAGGGTATGCTCACAATACAAAGCACAACCACAATCATATTTACCTATAAATGAAGGAGCACATTTTTTTTTCGAACACATTAAATAAAAAATATATGTGCCGAATGATAAGGCCATTGTTAAATGAAAATGTCAATGACACTGCCGCTTAACTTTACTTTCTATAGTGTTTGATGAAAAGGTTAATGTTCAATGTCTATGAAAGCATTACAAAATAAGACAAGAATTGTGATAATTGAGAATATGTGAAGTTCTGTAGCCTACATGCTATATTTTCAACAAGAATAATTTGAGGTGTAGATTGTACTAAAGAATTAAGGCCTGGGTGGATGTGGCCCTCAGAGTTAATGTATGTCAACCAAAGTTAAGAAGTTACAGTAAAATCATTCCAAAATGAGACATCCAACCAAGTTACAATGAAATCCCTTAATAAATATGACTCCTAGACTTTGCTAAAGGAAGCTAGGTCACATGCCTCCGGCAGTCACAGCTGACCAATCGTGACCAAAATAGGAGAGTCCTACCAAGTTACAATGAAATCCCTTCATAAATACTACATGTAGACAGTGCTAAAGGAATATAGATCTCGTACCCAAGCGGCTGTAATGGCTGACAGATCGCTACCAAAATAAATTGGAAGTCTTATCTAGACATCATACAAAGTCATCCTACCAAGTTACAATGAAGGAATGTAGGTTACATGCTCCGATTACCATCACAGTTGACCGAACATGACCACAATATGACGTTCTCATCTAGACATTATACAGAGTTATCTTAACAAGTTACAATGAAATCCCTTAATAAATATGGCTTGTAGACTGTGCTGAAGGTTTTCAGGTTTCGAACCTGTGAAGCTGTGAAGGTTGACTGATCGTGACCAAGTCACCAAAATGGGACGTTCTCATCTAGACATGAATGTCACATGATCCCGAACCTGCACATGAAATTTAGAGGTGAGCGGACAAGAACTACGGGGTGTAGGTTGTGCTAAAGAAAATGTGAACAGACTCACAGACTTCCGCATGTGGGATGGCATTAGATTATCTTGACTTTGTCAAGTTAAGCTAAAAATTGTTTGTTTTACGCCAATCCATAGTTCTGATAGACAGATGTTGTGATCACAAAAGCACTACAGTTAAAACTAGAAGTCCTGTCATGAATAGTGCGCTTATCTAGGCTTAATTGCGCGTTGGAATTGCCCACAATTGCCATATCGAATGGCATCCAAAGCACGGCAGGCTCTCTTGGTTACTCATAGCAAACACATGCAATGTTTCTGCCAATGGACCTCCGGGTTACCCGGAGGTCCATTGGCTGAAACATTGCTTGCTCACAGGCCATATGTTCAAAATTTGATAGCTTTACTTGGGCCATAACGCGTACATTAACGCGCATATCAACGTGCTATTTGTGCGCATTTAATGACAGGACTTCTAGTTTTAACTGTAGAACTGGGCAGTGTTGAAATTTAAAGTTCAGTTTCAATACTGGTATTTCTGGATGTAAAGCTGAAACGGTTAAAGGTTTTTTTGATCGATTAATCACATGGATAAACCTTGGTTAACCGATTAATCACTTGCCCTTATAGATAGCTGAATAATTGCCGTATCGTTGATGATTTATAGCATTAACCCTTTACCCAACGTAAAGGACAAAATCGGCCAGCTCTACATACAAAAATCTCCTTTCAGATTTTATTATGTTTTCAATTATTGTCTCAAAAACATAGCTTACAGTTAAAACTAGAAGTCCTGTCACGAACTGCGCGCTTATCTAGGCACAATTGCGCGTAGGAATTGCGCGCAATTGCCATATCGAATGGCATCCCTAGCACGGTGGGTTCTCCTGGTTACTAATAGCAAACACATGCAATGTTTCTGCCAATAGACCTCCGGATTATCCGGAGGTCCATTGGCTGAAACATTGCTTGTGCACAGGCCATATGGACAGAATTTGATAGCCTTACTATGGTCATAACGCGTGGATTAACGTGCAAATCAAATGAAAATACAATAGAGCAAAAGTAATGGTTAATCGATCAATTACTTTTTTGATCGATCAAGACGTTGATCATTGATTAATCGCTTAACCGTTTCAACTCTATTTGGATGAGTTACCTAACTATCAGTATAGTATTCAGTGTCGACAACATACTAACACCAATCCAAGTATTATTAGAGGTGTGATTGTCCCTGGACGTGCCTCTCAATACCCCCTGCCACAATGATTGGCATACCACTCCAGGGTTGGCAGATTTAAATCAATCGATTTAAATCATTGATTTAAATCATGATTTAAATCAATGATTTTTTTTTTAATGAAAGTGTCAATGACGCCACTGTTGTTATTTACGTAATCTTCAATTTAATCTCGTTTTATACAGAAATCTATATTATATTGAGTTATATTACTGCAATAGAGCATAACTCCTGTAATGTGATTTTTCGGCAAGAAATTTATCATTGTTTAACTTTAAAACGTCCACAATGCATTATCGATTATGAATCATGACTTCACTTCAATCAAATTTGACGATATGTCAAAACTTTTATTAGGCTCTTTGTCGGGACTGACCTTTTGGACAATATGCGATATTTTGCATTTCAGATTCCGCCCTGATACCTTTAAATACCTTATTCTTCCACCATTGGCTAAGTGTTGAATGGGAGATTTGATTAGACCACCCATAGACTTGGTAAGCCTACAAGCAAAAGTTGATGGTTGAACTCATATAAACTGATTTTAGTGTACAGAGAGGCTGTCTTTGCATGAATTTTATTGCTATTGGATTGCATTAGAAAGTTCTGAAAATCAACCACAGAGCTTCCTTACTAGTGGCATTTTAAAAATTTTATTCCCCCTCTCGTGCCCTCCCCCAGCGACGCCTTCGCGATGACTTACCGTCCCCCACTTTTTATTTTAGCAATTCACAACTGTATACAGGCAACTTGTTTGGTCAAGTTAATGACTACTTGACCATGTTTCATTCTAGTCGAGTTTACATTAAATTAACTGCAACAAGTTGTACCTGTATTATTACTTAATAAACAGTCAGTCCCTTAGAATATGTATACCTACAATAAACTCTTAAATAAAGTCTCTAAAAAAAGTGTGCATACCGGCAACTTGTTCGGGTCAATTTAATGACTACTCGACCATGTTTTGTTATAGTCGGGTTTACATTAAACTGACCACAACAAGCTGTACCTGTATTATTACCTAATAAACAGTCAAGCAAAATTATTAAATAAACAAGTAAATTTAAATTCAGTAATTTGTTTTTTCATTCAGGTTTTTGCCATGGTGCTATCTGCACTGTGTTCTTAGATGTATTTTATTTCAAATGTTACATGGAGGATTAAATTCAAATATTCTGGATAGGGCCTACATGTATATAGGAATATACTTTTGAAATAAAGGTAAGGCAGTACATGTAACTGAATCTTGTTTTCATACATTTTGTCCAATGATCACTGAATATTTTGTCTAAAATATCGGACATTTTGTCTAAAAATATCGGACATTCCATCCAGCCATCGGACATTTTGACAATCAGACATTTTGTCTAGTAATCTCTCTACCAATTAATCTTAAGGCAAGCATTATTGACACATACGTATATGGAAATAAGAGGACCACAGTGACTTGCTTATTGACACAGCATTTTCTAGTAAAAAATCCCCAAAAAAGCCAGGTGGTAAAAGAAAGCGCAAAGATCCAGAAAATTGTACACAACTAGACAATATAGATGGTGACAGTACAAAAATAAAAAGTATTGTTTCTGAAGAAAAATCTTCATCCAGTCAAAACGATTTAGATAGTAACAGGGTAAAAATAAAAAGTGTTGTTTCCAAAGAAAAATCTCCAACCTGTCAAAATGATATGGTACATGTAGATGTTAACAGTGTGAATATAAAGAGTGTTGTAAAAGAAGAAAAAACTTCTTCCAAACAAAATGAAGTGATTGATGTTAGTTTAACAACACAAAATGTTGTGCGAAAAAGCTGGATCAATAGTTTAAATTTGACAGTCAGTGATAAATCAGTTTTGAAAAAAAAGGTTGGGCATT
Organism: Pictodentalium vernedei; assembly: GCA_031216915.1. Lineage (NCBI taxonomy): Eukaryota > Metazoa > Mollusca > Scaphopoda > Dentaliida > Dentaliidae > Pictodentalium > Pictodentalium vernedei. The sequence goes on from CM062291.1 coordinate 286,778,667, forward strand.
GTGAAAATTATTTTTTAAAGCCTGATCAATAATCCTTAACTTTCTCTTGCAGAAGTGTAGTGCAGACTTTGTTTGATCATTTTGCAAAATTGATGTAAGATCAAGCCAACAGTGTCACGTTATTCATGCATCAATTGCAGATTTACACGGTACATACAGGGGCAATGCTAGAGCCAGGGGGATGCCCAACAAGTTTAGTTTTGCATGAAAAATAGGCAATGCGTAAGGTGGAAGGCCTCTAAAATGGGCAGCACTGGTACAAACGATTGGCTAAACTTGACTTTACACCTTTGTTGCAGTCACAGTTTGCCATAACTGCACAAAAGTGACCTTAATCTCCCAATAAATAGATAACTAAATAGGGGGATGCCCCCGCCCCAGTCCCACTCCACCCATGCACGGTTGAATCTTTGTGATAGCCAAAAAGTGGGGACAGTGGTGTACAGTACAGAGAGCTATGTTTCAAACATTTTTTTCTGTTTGGAAGCTGAGTGAGGTAAACCTAGTGAAAGGTGTGAAGTCAAAATTTGGAGTGGTCATAGATTCACCAGTTTGATTGAGGCAATCTCCACCACTCACTCAGACAGTCTTACGTTGTCACAGGTTTTTGAAACTTTGGTCAATTACGCCACCATACATAAATTTTAAATTTTAATTTTTTGTGGAAGTATTGTAAATGCCTCCATACTTGTAGCAGTACTAGTATATAGCACTCACCACACAAAATAATGTGCATATTAACCCCCCCCCACCCCACCCCACTCCAACCCACCCTGATAAAAGTTTCTTGTTATGCAAGTGAATACACACAGGGAGCTTTGATAGTTCATCTGTCCAAATAGTAGACAACAGCCCAGAATCTTTTTGAAGATTGTACGATATTTATGTGATTGGATAAGGTCCTCAAAATTATTTATTTCTCTTTTTCAGAACAATGGTCAGGACATATAAAAGAAAACCTGGAAACCGAATGTATAAAAACTATAGTCCAGAAACATTGGAACATGCTATTCAGGCTGTTAAAGAAGGAACTTCTCTTAACAAAGCAAGTGACATGTTTAAAATTCCAAGAAAGACCTTATCAAACAAAATGAAGAAAAAGCATCAAAAACAGCCAGGGCATCCAAACGTTTTAACTGAAGATGAGGAACAACTGTTTTCTAACTTTCTGATAAAACTTCAAGAATGGGGATTTCCATTTGACTTAATGGACTTTAGACTCTTAGTTAAATCATATTTGGATAAAGCTGGCAAAACTGTCAAAATATTTTCCTCAAATCTTCCAGGAATAGAATTTTGTTCCTTGTTCTTAAAACGCAATAAAGAACTCTCAACCAGGTTTGCAAATAATATGAAAAGAGCGAGGGGTAATGTGTCACCCAAAGATGTTAAAACTTATTTTTCAAATCTATCAGAAACTGTAAATAATATTCCTCCAGAAAATAAATTTAACTTTGACGAAACAAACTTAACTGATGATCCTGGGAAAAAAAGGTAATAGCCAAAAGGGGAGCTAAATATGTGGATAGGATTATAAAGACAACTAAATCTTCACATTCAATAATGATGTGTGCTTCTGCCAGTGGTACTATTCTCCCCATCTATACAGTATACAAGGCAAATGAGTTGTGGGATTCTTGGTGTAATGGTGGACCAAAAGGTGCTCCTTACTGCAAGAATAGGTGCTGCGTTGCTGGTGCCCGATTCAGTAGAAGCAAAAGCGGCTGGTTTGAGATGAACACCTTCAATGACTGGTTTCACGCCATTTTTGTTCCTCATGCCAAATATCTGGAGGGAGAAAAAGTACTCATTGGAGATAATTTGAGTAGCCACCTCTGCTTTAATGTTTTGAAAACATGTGAAGAGAATAAAATTAAGTTTGTATGCCTTCCACCCAATTCCACACACATTTGTCAACCATTAGATGTATCTTTTTTTGGCCCAATAAAGAAGGCATGGAGATCAATTCTTGGTGACCGGAAGAATGACAACAAAAAACAAGCTGTGGTTCCAAAAGGGGATTTTCCACAATTACTCTCGCAGCTGAGTCTGAAAATTAGTGAAAATGCTAGTTCAAATGTTATAAGTGGCTTTAGATCATGTGGCATTGTACCTTTAAATGAAATGGAAGTATTAGCCAAGATTCCCAAAGAACTTGATCATGATGAATCGGCCGATTTTCTCTCCTCCTCACTGACAGATATGTTATCAGGTATGCGATATGAGAAACAAAAGAAACCAGCCAAGAAAAGAAAATTACTAATTATAGAACCAGAAAAAAGCATTTCAACAACAGAATTGCCTTCTGCAACTGCTGAAACTACCGCAATTAATGCTGCATGTATAAATAAAGAAAAGAAATCTGAACTGAAAGAAAATAAAAACAAAAACATAGGCAACCAAAAAGGAAAAAACACATATGAAAATGAAAAAGACTCAAATCCAGGGCAGGAAAATATTGTGACACATCCCACAACACATACAAAATCCATGCCATCACCTTTGAAGAATTCATCCACAGAAAATACTAACCAAATTCTGAAGAAAGTTTCAAATTTAGCCGACATAAACATTCATGACATTGTTTGTGCAATTTATGAAGGCAATTGGTGGCTCGGAGAAGAGTGTGAACAGTCCCATGAAAACAATGATGTGAAAGTACATTTTATGGAGTCTTCAGGTCCAGCTATTTCTTTTAAATGGGCAAGTTCAAGGAGTACTTGTTGGGTAACGGCTGACAAAATATTGGGAGTTTTGACAAGTGATCAACTTGTTCCTACTGGAACAAGTGCACGCAGTCACAAAATAAGTGTTGAGTCCCTGGATATAATTCATAAATGTTTCTTAAAGGCTTGCCCATCAAAATGAAATGTTGATCAAAATGTTCTATGACTAGGACATTCCCCAGTAAAGGAAGTGTTTGTTCACTGTTATGTATTAAAATTAAATATTTTTGCAAATTTCAAACAGTTGAAAGTAATTATGGTATTAGTTTTAAAACGTGAAAGAATTTTTGTTAAAACAGTTGTGTGCATTAATTGAATATGATGTTTGTTTTTCTTAACACATTCCCCCTCTATGGGTACGTTCCTGTTTTAACCCTTTACCCAAATGCGGAGAGCAGACAATTCTTGAAAACAAAAGTGTGAAAAATACAAAATTTCATTTTTTGTCACAAAAATTTAAATTTTTTAGTAAATTTTGTTTCTTAACATACCTACCACAATTGTTTACAATTGGCTGTAACATAAGTGCAAGCCCTACTTCGGAACTAACTCAAGCTTTTAGAGAACTTTTCCAAACAAGTTGGAAAAGTAATAGAGTGCAAAAGCACAAAAAAGATCGAAAAAAGGGTCGAGCGAGACCAGCGCTCGAAATTACAGGTACTCTCTCTGCACACCTCTTGCTTTTACCGAGCGCATGCACAACAACCGTGACGTCAATTCCGTATTTCTGCCAACAAGAAGTTTGTGATTTTGCGGGGAGGCATCAATATCAAGGATATCCCCAAGGAGGGTGGGCCTCCGGTAAACAATTGTGGTAGGTATGTTAAGAAACAAAATTTACTAAAAAATTTTAATTTCTTTTCAACCTACTCACAATTGTTTACAATTGGCTGAATAAACAATAGGAGGAGGTGAATCACATAACCAATACCAACAAGAGTAGCAGAAAGAAAAGCAAGGAGGGCAGAGAAGAATAGTGAAACCTGTAATGAAGATAGAGAGAAGGCACCTGAAAAGAACAAGGCTGAGCGAAGCACAACCTCGATAAAAACAATTTTAACGAGGGTGCACAACAGCCTGAGCAGCAACGAGAGGGCCTAAAGAATAAAGGTCCTCAGATTGCTGCTGAAGGTGGCGAAGATAAAAGGAGGAGAAGGTAGAGGCATTCCTCCAGTAAGCCGCATTCATAACATCTCGGAGCAAAACAGAATTGGAGAATGCCCAGGATGTACAAATGGCACAAACCTCATGAGCATTAAACCGGTTCGAAACAAGATCCGACGCAGACAAGCAGGAATAAGCCAGCTTGATTGCAAGATAGATCCACCTGGAAATAGAATGGGAAGAGACAGACTGCCTCTTAGGAATGAGAGACAGAAAGAATCTCTTCCGACCTCTCCTAATGAACTGGGTGTGAGTAATGTAAGTCTTGATCGCACGAACAGGACAAAGAAGAGGTCTCCAGCCATCGACAGCAAGGAGAGCCCGAATGCAGATGGGAGGAGGTACTGAATCAGGAAGTTGATTCTTAGCCAGAAAATAGCAATCAGTTGTGAAGGTGACACTGTTAGCCTCATTTCTGAAGAAGGCAGAATCAACAGATAGCGCCGAGCAGAAGCAAATGCTAGAAGAAAAGCCAACTTATAGGTGAGAAAACGCATATCGGTCTCAGATAAAGGCTCGAATGGCACCCCCTCCAAACAGTGCAACACCCATGCCAAGTTCCACTTGGGTGAAAACCGCAAAACTCGAGGCCTCTTCAAAGAAAAGTGCCAAATGAGTTTGGAGAGAAAAAGATTACGACAGATGCACCGCTTTCCCACAAAAGAGAAAGTATCACACAGCATAGACCGATAGCCCTTAATCGTAATAGGCTGGAGGCCCTTGGTTTCAAAAAGATATAGCAGAAAATTCGCAATTTGAGCGATTGACGGATCATGGTAATCCACATTGTGATCTGCACACCAGCGGCAGAAAACCTTCCACTTCGCAGCATAAGTCATGCCAGTGGAATGTCGCCGCGATGCAGAAATGCACTCCACTGATCGTCTCGAAAAACCGCTACGTCGGAGACTGGACCTGATAAAAGACAGGCGTGAAGGTTGTTGTGATACTTCCTGGGATGACCCTGGGTAAGAAGATCGCGACGCAGAGGTAGACGAATCGGGACAGGCTTGCCAGGTTGTTGTGATACTTCCTGGGATGACACTGGGAAAGAAGATCGCGACGTAGAGGTAGACGAATCGGTCGATCTGCCAACAGAGGCCGCAGCAGATTGATCCACACCCTCTGTGGAGACAGAGGTGCGATCAAAATGATCCTGCAACTGCAAGCACGAATCTTCGCTAATACTTGAGGAAGAATCGGTGCAGGAGGAAAGGCACAGCCGATCCAACCTGTCCAGAGACAGAGCGTCTACTGCAAATGCCAGAGGAACTGGACAAGGGGAGACAAAGGTCTCTACCTGATGATTCCAGTGAGTAGCGAAAAGGTTGACCTGAGGACGGCCCCACTGCTCGCAAATCGCCTGAAACACCGACCGATGTAGCGCCGGAGGATAGTCCCGATTGTGATGCCCAGGGGCCATCACTGATCTCTGCGAAACAGAAGGTCCTGCCTGCAAATCCTCCAAAGAGACCGACGGCGCACGTCGATCGGTAGCTGGACCTAGGACATGGTGAGAAGACACCGGAGGATTGTCCCAAGAATGACAGGAACCTGTCATTGGCCTCTGCGCGGCAGACGGCCCCAACTGCCCATCTCTGAGACCGATGGCAAGCATCGATCGACACCCAGACTCGGAACACAGTGAGGAATCACCGGAGGAAGGTTCCGAGAGTGACAGCTAACAGGGGCTGTCACTGACCGTTGCCGAACAGCAGGCCCTGGATGCCAATGTCCCAACCCCATCCTGCTAGGCGGCACACTAGCAGGGGAAGGAGGAACAGTAAACGATTCACACGAGGGGCGAGGAATCGCTGCCAAAGCAACCGACCGGCTCAACCGACTAGGAGCAAACCTAGCCAGATGAGACGGAGCAGACAGCAAACCTGCACAGCCCCGCCACGAGGCTAAGGGAGGCTGAGAGCACACAGACACACCAGCAGATATAGCCTCGGTCCCCCGAGACTGTAGACCATCCCCAGAGGAGATGGAAGAGCCACCATCATACAAAATAGGATCTATAGTAACAACTTCCTCAGCAACTGTCGACGGCGTAGGAGGCAGATTGGAGAGGGTCACCGGGCTGACCTCAGAGAAGCTCTCTACAAAAACAGACGCCTCAAGAGTGACATCAGAAGACAAAGAGACCACGGTCTCCACGTCAGGTATCACTGAACTAGCACCGTCAACAGTGGCAGAGGAACTCGCTACAGAAGACAGATCAGAATCATGTGTGACAGAGTCACCACGTGCACCAGCAGAAATGTCTGCTACGGCACGGCTACCCTAACCCCGAGAACGAGGGGTTCTAGCTCTGGACAGAACCACCTTGTTAACAGAAGCCCAGAATTTAGAGGACCAAACCCCACAAATACCACATGATTGGGCCTGAGTGCAATTGTTGCAAGTGACACATGTGGAATGAGAGTCGTCCACATGCTTCACTTGCAAGCAAGAGGTACAAGGAATAGTCTTTGGCATTATATGAATGAAAATAATGGAATCAAGCTTCCCGCCGACGGAAAACAGCACAAAGGTTGTGTTCACAGGTGGGGGAAAAACAAGATTAAGTGTGAAGAAACAAGCAATAATGATCAAAAATAACATTAATCAAAAAACAATTTGGGTAGCTTGACAAAAGGATACAATCCACTTGCACACAATTTAGAGGACCAAACCCCACAAATACCACAGGATTGGGCCTGAGTGCAATTGTTGCAAGTGACACATGTGGAATGAGAGTCGTCCACATGCTTCACTTGCAAGAAGAGGTACAAGGAATAGTCTTTGGCATTATATGAATGAAAATAATGGAATCAAGTTTCCCGCCGACGGAAAACAGCACAAAGGTCGTGTTCACACGTGGGGGAAAAACAAGATTAAGTGTGAAGAAACAAGCAATAATTATCAAAAATAACATTAATCAAAAACAATCTGGGTAGCTTGACAAAAGGATACAATCCACTTGCACACAATTAAATGCAGTAGCACATATAATAAGTTGTTCACGAAGAAAAACAGCAAAGTAGCATGAGTCACAAAAATTTCCGACCATGTACAAATGGCGGAAAAAAAAGGAATTGACGTCACGGTTGTTGCGCATGCACTCGGTAAACGCAAGAGGTGTGCAGAGAGAGTACCTGTAATTTCGAGCGCTGGTCTCGCTCGACCCTTTTTTTGATCTTTTTCGTGCTTTTGCACTCTATTACTTTTCCAACTTGTTTGGAAAAGTTCTCTAAAAGCTTGAGTTAGTTCCGAAGTAGGGCTTGCACTTACGTTACAGCCAATTGTAAACAATTGTGAGTAGGTTGAAAAGAAACACAGCTCACGACCTCTCATTGGAATAAGCTCAACAAGCCCGTTCCAGTGAATGGCCACAAGCTATATTTTTTAGACAAAATTTGAAAACATTATCATTATAAAATTTGAAAGTCAATTTTTGTAAATGGCACTGGCCGGTTTGGGCTGTTATAATATGTATGTTGGGTAAATGGTTAAATTCAAAATCATGGTTTCTGAACACAGTCACCTTTTGAGTCTGTCCTGTGGGAACCCTCTGGAAGTGTGGCAATGCATTTACCTGTGGTAGCACGTTCTGGTTTACTTGCATACCGTAATAGGACCCAGTAACAAAGGCCAGTCGAACTAGTTCTGTAAAACCAATAAATGGACACCAATGGCAGTCCATGGTTATCGGGGGGCCCACTGGACATACTTAAGTGAGGGGCCCTAGATAGAATTAAAAGCAAAAAGGTGCAAATTTTTGCCTTCTAGAGGCCTTTAGACTGACAAGAGTGATTCAGTTCATAATAATTTGTCATAAAAATTTTTGCACTACTATACAGTCATTAACACCTCCCCCAGGGGCAGGATTTGGATTTGCAAAGTGGTGAGGCATAAAAATTAATGCAGAACTGTGTATAATGTGGGATAGTGGAACCCAGACACTCGAGCGCAATAGGTGCTCCCATGTCGGGGTTCCACATTATACGCAGTTCAGCCAGTTCTGCATTTTTTTCATTTGCGTTTGTAGGGCCCTCTAAGGCTGGGGCCCCATAGACTCACTCGCAATGAGTTGCCCGCCTCTGATGAGCACCAATACAAAATTGCCAAATATAAACAATTGGCTCAACTTGCCTTTATACTTGTTTGGCAACTGTGATATAGCCCTAGATGCTGAAAGTGACATTAAACAACAAGTTAGAAAACCAACAGTGTCACAGGGCCAGGAAGGAGTTTCTGTTTTTCAAGAAAATCATTTGACAGACCGCTTTGCTCTTTCACTATGTACATGCACACAGCACATGTACCTGTGAATATGAATGGATGATAGAATGCATGGTATTTAACCACTTCAGGATCAGATACTGTGGTTAGGTTTGTTAGTAAGCCAAATAACAAGATACCTAGTATCCGTTTGAATTTTAGCCGATATGTGGCAAAGTAGTCCCAAAGACGGGGTAACTTTGCCACGCTCATTTTACCCTCAGCATGATGAAGTATAATACAATTTTGAAATATTACATAATATAACTTCTCACTTTCCTTCCACTGTATTAACAGATACATTCATTTCAAAATTCTTTGTAAGTATGCAAACATGGTGGAATGAAATACAGAAATATCTGGCAAAGTAGCCACACTTTATGGTACTACATTGTGGGGCCTATGCACACTGGTTGACAGTGTCCACAATTGGTTGTTCAAAGAATGAAATTATTGTGTTTGACAGTGCATTATGCCATTCCATAAATGCTGACACATAAGAACAAATATGTGCAATATTACATGTTACTGATAAGCATTTAAAAATTAAATTTGAATTGGTTCAACAACAAACCCAAGACTCATGTGGTATTTTCGCCATAGCATTTGCTTTGTGTCTGGCCTCTGGTGAAGACCCATGCAGTTTGAATATAGATGAATCTCAGGCACATCACCATCTAACTGTCTGTTTTTAAAATGAAGAATTGACTGCTTTTCCTTCAAATCACAGTAAAATATCCAATAAAGCTGTTGTTCTGGGGAAGAACATGAACTTTTCTGTATTTGTAGAATGCCCGAATTTCACTCATCCACAAGTTATTATAGAGGTAGAAGAGACATGAACTTTGTTGAATGTAGTGGGTGCAAGGAGTGGTTTCACCGTAAATGTAAAAAAATTCAAATTAAGTGCATTGATTATAGCCTACCATACTATTGTAGTAAATCTTGTTCAAGAAAAAACATTTTTAATAGTGGCAACTGATTGATTTCCAGAATACATCAATAAATGTGTGATATTTTATTCAATAACAGACTATATGCAATTAACAGGTCAAATTTGTATGCATGTATGGTAAATGATTTGGTTATTTGAAATTTATATTCAATTAACAGAGTTCGCAAATTGGGAGGGATTCAATTTAGTGGGCTGTACTGTGTTAAATATATATAGTACAATGGAACCCATTTAATTGGATATCTCTTAATTTTGTCACCCTGTTAATTGAATATAATATCCAAACACAAAACCATTTACCATACCTTCAGTACAAATTTTACCTCTTAATTGCATATAATCTATAGAATAAAGTCCGGTTAATTGAATAAAATATCTTGAAATATACCCGAGTAACTCAGTAAACCACCAAATTTCATACATTAATGGACATATTTGGCCTTAGAAAACCAATACAGGTATTTAATCAATTATATCTTGTTTGATTAGAGCTCATATAGCTCTGCCAACTGAGATGTAATAGAAACAATGCTTAGTCTATCACTAGAATACAGAAAAAAAAACGAATTCCTGTATATTGAATACTCCTGTTCATTAGAGTGGGGGGGGGGGGGGGGGGGGGGTGGGGGAGGTGGGGGGGTGGGGGGGTGGGGCGGAACATCAGAGCAAGAATTTATCCATTTTTGAACTGAAATTCCAAGGATCTTTGGCCATATTTATATTGACCCTGGCTTTTGTAACTCGCTTGTGTTAGGAGGGAGGTTACACAGCAATAGCGGCAAATATTAAGGGCCTATATAAGTAATGAAATTTTGTTTATTTTGAGAATTCTCACCTCTGATATTCCTTCAAATCAAATTAAATATACACAAAATATACATCAAAATGAAGACTGAGGTGTATAGAACACGAAACACATGTGTAATCAACTCATCGAGTCTACTGTAGGCACCACTGGTTCCTGGAAGTCTGCTGCCGTATTCGTACCAGAACTGATAATTTAGCAATATTTCACGAAAACAACTCATGGCCAAATGTGCTTTACATATCCAAGAACAAAGCTAGGGGATCAAAATTCTTCAAAACACGGTGACAGAGCTGCATGGGGGTCAATTCCAAAGCCTTTGCTTTTGTTTACGTATGAATATACTTTCGATTTCCGGTCGACGTCATCGGATGGAAAAAGCATGTAAAAACAACGCCGTCTAAAATCAAATTATGAAAAAGATCGCCTTCATACAGTATACTGTTATTAGATAGATATTGCACAGTTGCCATATTCAATGCAAGGTATCATGATACCTGTTGAAATTTCTTAGAATTACGATTTTGTTTTTCGATGGAAATTCGTGGTACGGTATCGAGTGATTTGCACATGTCTGTCGAGCATGGAAACCATCTTCAATAAAAAATGCAGGCAGTGTTGTCCTTTTCCCAAAAGCAGTCCTATCGCTGTATTCGAAAGTGTTTTGAATGCCTAGCCTTGTTCTTGGATATATGAAGCACATTTAGCCACAAGTTGTTCTGATGAAATATTATATTATTATCAGTTCTGGTACGAATACAGTAGCAGACTTCCAGGAACCAGTGGTGCCTGCTGTCAACTCGATGAGTTCATGACATATGTGTTTCGTGTTCTATACATCCCACCTTCATTTTGATGTATAATTTGTGTATATTCAATCTGAATTTATGGAATGTAGCAGATGAGATTTTATTACTGTTTTTAAATTAATTAAATATTTTATTTTAGTTTTCATCTACTGAGCCCCTCTTTCATTATCTAAAAGTCGATTGTGGTTTATATGAAATGTGTATGGATTGTCGTAACAGGCTTCTATAGGTTTTGGCGGGTTTTTGGAGGTCACGTGACAGGAAGGCTCAATTGTTATTGTTTTTCTTCAATGTCAGAAAGTTTGTTCGAATTCATACAATATTATTCACCTGTTTAAAATAATCTACATCTTGATCGTACGTTTGGTTAGTATATATTCCACCTTAGGTATTTATTTTCGATTGTACTTCGTTTATTTATTTCATATTCAGATTCGATCAGTGGATTTTTTCTTTGTTTTGTCATCGTTGTTTACGGTCGTATTTTTGCTTCATACTACCGACTGACGAATTGACTTGACTGAATTGTTTACACTAAACAGATCGCATGAATGGTTATGGGTATTGTTTTTTACAGCTAACATACACAGCACAGAGAGAATGGAGAGTGTTGGATAGTGGTGTAGTGGTGTGACGGCGGAACTCAGATCCACAATCTGGTAAGATTTTGTGTACATACCAGTAAGTTGTTTATAAATAGGTGTGTGTCAGTAGAGGGCTACAGTATTGATGTTTATAGTTAATTTATGTTTTTTTAAGTAAGAAGGACATTTTAACAAAACATTAGGGATTCAGAGTAAACAGTGTTGGATAAAGTGTTAATCTATACATTTGTTATTGCTAACTCGATTCAAGCCTTGCTTGTGTCTGGCTACAACACCAGACACAAGTGAAGCTTGAAACCAGTTCACTTTGGCAGTATCAATAACACTATTGCATTATTTTTGGGGGGTGTTCTTACTGATCACTCGGCGGATTGTTTTGTTTGGGAAGTAAACATACTGTTGTACTTCAGAATTCCATAGTAGAATTTTAGATGTGTACAGGTATCATAAAATAGTATGATAATGCTTATGGATTTGTTACAGGAAAAATGAATAATTGACAAGTTGTATAAATGTGTATTATTATTGTAATTTCAGAGTTCCTTCAGCTGTTATTAAATTGTTAAAAATTCAAGAGCTGAGTTAGTTGTGGTACAGCCCTGTGGACATTGCCCATTTCCACGTGATGCCCTAGATTAGGTCTGTTTCATGGAATATGAGAGGTGAGAATTTCAAAATAAACAAAATTCCATTACTTATATAGGCCCTTAAAGTGAGTAGTAAGAAACCGTCTTTGAAGTGATACCGACTAAAGACCATATAATATGTTTTGATTGCAAGTAGACATCCTATTCAATCGCCGACCCAAGACACACAGACATCCTTTTCAAACTATAGACACGGTGATTTTCAAACAATGATCAAAGCTTGTTTCAAACACGATTAACTTGAACCACTAGTTAATACATTTAATCATGTATCAATATACATGTATGTATTATTGTATAATATTTACATTTAATGCTAATAATAAAATAAAATACTAAATTCATATCGTACATATTGACTTTCATGTGGTACGTATCAACTTTTTGGGTAGTACATATTTACTTTTTGCATGGTACATATAGACTTTTTGCGTAGCGACTGGTACATATAGGCGGTGGTACATAGCGACCGATATTCCTTCCTAATCAGTAATCTTAATTCTAATTTATTCGTATTTTCAGAAGTTAAAATTGGACTCGCATTTGTAGTCTCACACATTTGGAAAATAAGATTTTTTTTGTCTTCACCCTTTATTGCATAGTTTTGCTATAATTTCATATTTTTTATTTTTTTTATCATTGTGCCTGTGTTACAGTCTAAGGCACTGTGAATATTGTACAGTTAAAGGGTTAACTTGAAGATAGAACTCTCTGATAACTGGGCGGAAATATTTTGTCATTCTGGCAGATTGGAATGTCACCATATGCCCTCTGATACTGGTCCACTGATAAGGCACAGCATGAAGAAAGTGAGAGAACATTATAATATATAGACAGTTTTCTGACTTACCAGAGAGTGTGTGAAAACTTTCAATGTTGTGGACGAACGTTTAAGTTGGTGGCTGTTAGGCAGTAATTTAATTGGCTGGTCTATCATATGTTATTGTCTGGTGGGAAGAGCTGAATACTTAGATCATATAAAGAGCTATTATATTGTACCAGTGCCTTACAAGTTTATTGGGTTGTAACTTGCTGTTAACCCTAGACCACGAGACGGTAACATAATTAAGTGGTGGCAGAGGTAAAGATTCATGTTTTGCAGATAAAACTGAAGAAATAACAGCCAAACTGTACATGCTGATGTGTGCAGTGAACTATATCATACATGCTGATTTGTGTGATAAAGAAAAGCCGGAGGTCTACAAGCTGAAGTGTATTGTGAACGAAATTGTGAACTGTATTGTGCCAATTGTTACGTGCTAAGTATACAGAAATTACAGAAATAAAATGAAAGACACCGAGGAAAGGATAGTTGTGCAAGGAACATCAAAGGACGATTTTAACATGGAGTCAGAAACTGATATAGAGGTAGAGGTGGAGAAAGAAAAACCGAAAAAGAAAAGAGCAACAAAAAGAGATTTAGAAATTGAAATCGAAATGCAAAAACTGAAGCTGGCAAATGAACTGAGAATCAAAGAAATGGAGCATCAAGTTAAAATGAAAGAGCTAGAGATAGAACTGTTAAGCAAAACAACAACAACAACAACAACAACAGTGTCAAAAGCAAATACTCAAGTGCCAATAAAATTAAAAATTCAACCATTTGATCAATCAACTGATGATATTTTAAGTTATTTGTCTGAATTTGAAACTATTGCAGGACAGTTGAGCTGGACAGATGATGTGAAAATCTTACAGCTAAGAACATTAGTAAAAGGTGAGGCTAGAGACATTATTCAAAGTTCATCGACAAGTTTCACCGAGCTTCGGAAAGCTTTGATCGTCAGATTTGGTAAGAAGCCCGCAGAATATTTTAAAATGCTTTTACCTCTACAAAGACAGAACAACGAAACTTATAGAGGACTGAAATCAAGAATCAATTTATATTTGAAAAGATTTGTTGAAGAAAGATATTCTGGAAGTATTTTCTGATGAATTCTTTCTGCGTGCATTGCCGACACATCAAGCACAGTGGGTTAGGAGAAACAAGGGAGAGTCAGTTGTGGAAGCAGCTGAGGATTATATACTGCCAGATATTACATTTAAACCAAACAATTTTAACAAACATTTTCAAACGAGGCAACAACTGAACTTTCAACAACACAAACGAAGTAATTTTCAGCAAGTTAAGAGTGCAATAGAATGTTTTCGATGCAAAAATAAGGGGCATATTGCTGTTCATTGCCCACTGAAAAATAGAAACAAGACTAATTCTGTAAATCAAGCTACGTATTTTGTCAAGCCATCTGTGGGACAAAGACTGATTTATATTCCTGGTTTTGTCAACAGTCAGGAGGTTAACTTTGTAAAAGACACAGGTGCAGATGTTACTCTCATTCGGGAAGATTTAGTTGACAATAGTTGCATTATTGAAGGACAATACATGGAGTTATTTACGGCTATAGGACAGCCATTTAGTGCTAAAGTTGGCATTGTGAATTTGGATACACCATATTACAAAGGGTTAATGACAGTTGGGCTTGTACCTGATCTGGCCGCTGAAGGTTTGCTTGGTATGGATGTACTAAACAAGGTACCTGCGCTCGCTGTTACACGTGCTCAGTCAGCACGGAATCAAAGACTTGAAAAAGAAGCTACAGAAAGCATGGCTCGATGTGATGTTCAAAGTAGATCTATTGATGATATAAATGAGCACGAGACTGAGATTGAAGAGATATCAGAAGATAGTGCTGATGATTTAGTGAAGGCACAAGAGGATCAAGGCATTGTAGCTTTGACAAGTGTAAATGCTGAAGCGTTGAGTAAACTTCAGAAGGAAGACCCAAGCTTGAAAGAAATTTGTGAAAAAGCTGGTCAATGTGAAGGTGAAGTTGAAGATGAGACTAATGCTTTCTACTGGGACAACAACATACTCTACAGAAAATGGAAGTCTGTCAAAAATGCGAAGAGTGGAACACAGGTTGTATTACCAGAGAAATTGCGCAACGATTTAAAACATTTGGCACATGATAGGCCACTGGCAGGACATCTGGCATGTGAGAAAACGAAACAACGAATTTTACAGTCTTTTTACTGGCCTGGAATGTTTAAAGACATTGCAAAATACTGTCAGGTTTGTGACGTGTGTCAAAAAACTGCTAAGCGAAAAACTAAAGATAAAGGACAACTGATTTCTATACCAACAGTTAAGGAGCCTTTTCGGAAAATATCCATGGATATTGTTGGTCCACTGGAACGAACAAAAAAGGAGAATAAATATATTTTGACAATTGTGGATGAAGCAACAAGGTACCCAGAGGCATATGCGTTACCAAGTGTTGAAGCTTCACGCATTGCGGACTGTTTAATTGATTTGTTTAGCAGAACTGGTGTGCCATCTACGATTTTAACGGACCAGGGCACAAATTTTACTAGTGAACTCTTACAACAGTTGTATGAGAAATTTGATGTTCAAGGAATAACAACAACTCCTTATCATCCAATGGCGAATGGTAGGGTTGAGCGTTTCAACGGTACACTCAAATCAATGCTTAAGAAACTGTGTGCTGTTTATAAGCAAGAATGGGATGAACTGCTTCCATATACACTGTTTGCATATCGAGAAGTTCCACACGAGGAAACAGGATTTTCTCCATTTGAGCTATTATATGGTTGGCCAGTACGAGGTCCAACAACTGTTCTACGCCAAATGATGACTGGAGAATGTGAATCCGGTCAAACGCTAATTGAGCATGTGACTAAACTTCGAGAGCGTCTAGAAACTGTAACTGAAATTGTACAAGAAAACCTGTCAAACAGACGAGCTAAAATTAAAGCGTGGTACAATAAAAATGCCACAAAACGTGTGTTGCATCCAGGAGATGAGGTTCTAATTCTGATGCCTTCAGATACTTGTAACCTCGCGGCACAGTGGAAAGGTCCATATCGAGTGGTCAAGAGACTGAATGATGTGAACAATAAGATAAATGTTGGTGGGAGACGAGGCATTGTCACTTATCACATTAATTTGCTTCGTAAATACAATAGACGTGTCATGCTTGTAACCAACAACACGCCTAGTGACTGTGAAGTTAGCTCTTGTTTACCAGTTGATTCTGTTGAATGTTGGAAAGATGTGAAACTTGGACAGAACTTACAAAAAGGCCAGAGAGATCAATTGAAGGCACTGTGTGAAGAATATAAAGATGTATTGACTTCAGTGCCAGGGTTAACTAACATTGTTACTCATAGTATAAAAACTGTGTCAGAGACGCCTATATCACAACATCCGTATAGAATTCCCCATGCTAAACAACCTGAGGTGAAGCGTATTATAGACGACATGTTGAGGCGGGGCTTAATTCGACCATCCAAGAGCCCATGGGCATCACCCGTCGTGCTGTTTCCCAAACCTGATAGAAGTACCCGTCTATGCGTGGACTATAGAAAGTTAAATGAAATGACTGTTTTTTATGCATACCATGTACCGCGAATGGACGAACTGTTTGAGAAATTGGGGAGTGCAACATATATAAGTTCATTAGACCTGACAAAGGGTTATTTACAAGTACCCTTGGCGGAAGAGGTTAAAGAAAAATCTGCTTTCATTACCCCCTTTGGCTTGCACGAGTTCAATGTGATGCCATTTGGCATGAAAACATCGCCAATGACGTTCGCTCGTCTCATGGACACTTTATTGGATAAACTGAAAAATGTTATACACTACTTCGATGACATTGTGGTGTTCAGTTCGTCATGGGAAGACCATTTACAGCATTTGAGAATCACATTAGAAAGACTACGTTCTGCGAACCTAACTGTACGACCAACAAAATGTGCACTAGGGAACAAAGAAATTAATTTTCTGGGACATATTGTGGGCAACGGTTGTGTTAGCGTCGACCCCAGGAAGGTCAAGGCTATGGTTGATTTTCCGTTACCCCAAACAAAGAAAGATGTCCGCTGATATCTCGGAATGACGGGTTATTACAGAAAGTATATTAAGAATTTTGCTAAAATAGCTGAACCACTGACAGAGCTGACAAAGAAAATGCAACCATCCAAGGTGAAATGGACAGAGGAAGCTGTGAGTGCTTTCAAAGAACTGAAAAGTGAAATGGTTAAAGCTCCCGTTTTGGCCAATGCCGATTTTACTAAACCATTTACATTACAAACTGATGCAAGTGACAGAGCTATCGGTGTTGTGTTAAGTCAAAACAATGGTACTAGTGAACATCCGATCGCTTATTTAAGCCGAAAGCTCCTTCCACGAGAGAGACACTATTCTACAGTCGAAAAGGAACGTTTAGCAATAGTGTGGGGCGTTGAGTCACTCTCATATTACTTATCAGGAGTGTCATTTGTTATTGAGACTGATCATAATCCATTAGCTTTCCTAAATCGCCTGAAGAACAAAAATCAGCGACTATTACGGTGGTCTTTGATGTTACAGCCCTATGAATTTCAAATCAAGTACAGAAAAGGTGCTAATAACAAGAATGCTGATGGCCTTTCGAGGGTTAACTAAGAAAGTGAAAAAGCATTGAAATAATTGTGTTCATTAACAGAGGGTGGTTTTTACCTAACTCTGTGGATTTATTAATTTCATTAACAGAGGGTGGTCTTCACCTAACTCTGTGGATTTATTACATTTAGTGTAGGATTTCTTCTTATTGGTTTAACTATATAATCCCTAGTAGTAAAAACAAAATATAGATATGTAGAATGATGTACACAATTTTATGTAAAATGACATATAACATATGATAGTATACAGCATTTTTAAATGAGAAACTTTCTCGGTTTCATTTGCAATGAAATACGATAAAGTTGTCTCTTAAGGGTGGAGGTGTTACAGTCTAAGGCACTGTGACTATTGTACAGTTAAAGGGTTAACTTGAAGATAGAACTCTCTGATAACTGGGCGGAAATATTTTGTCATTCTGGCAGATTGGAATGTCACCATATGCCCTCTGATACTGGTCCACTGATAAGGCACAGCATGAAGAAAGTGAGAGAACATTATAATATATAGACAGTTTTCTGACTTACCAGAGAGTGTGTGAAAACTTTCAATGTTGTGGACGAACGTTTAAGTTGGTGGCTGTTAGGCAGTAATTTAATTGGCTGGTCTATCATATGTTATTGTCTGGTGGGAAGAGCTGAATACTTAGATCATATAAAGAGCTATTATATTGTACCAGTGCCTTACAAGTTTATTGGGTTGTAACTTGCTGTTAACCCTAGACCACGAGACGGTAACAGCCTGGCCTTGGGCACAGTCTACAGGCTATTTCACGGGCGCCCGCGGAATAGTCAATACATACTGGTTTGGCTATTTCACGGGCCCTGATAAATTATTATTTTTAATTGAATTCAATACAAAACAGACTGTCAGTCGCTTTCCTATAAACACACCCATATGTGCTGGTTGGACGAGAAGCTGTCAGATTATAATTATCAAGTGAATGTTTGGTCGTGTGATCACGGCGTCATTGAATCAGTGTCAATTTCAGTGATTTCAATGTTTTGATTTGAGTAATTACAGTTACTATTCTTTTCTCACAGTAAATAGATTTGTAATAAAGAAAAATTATGCATCGGTTAGTTGTTGTTACTTTAACCACTCATGTTCAAACTGAGGTCGCGGTCCCTGGAGCTGAGGGGAAAAATTGGGAAAAACAGTGAAAAGGAGTGCCAGATGTGTAACGTGGGCGTGGTGGAGACCCTGGAACACTTTCTTATAGAATGCCCAAAATACCAGTCTAAAAGAACAAGATTCACGGAGAGTATAATGGAGGAGTGGGATGGGAGAATGAAGGACATGTGGTTAGGGGGTGACTCAAAGGAGAGGGTTAATATACTAATCGGAGAGATTGGGAAGAATGGGGCAAGGGATGTCATCAAGCAGTTCATCTCCGAGTGTTGGGGGGAGAGAAGAAGCACGGAATAGGGAGGCAGTTGGTAGAACATGGGTAACCAAGGCCTTCTCATACGAGAACCGCGGCAAATCAGTGGCCAGCCGAAGTGTTATTATTATTATTATGTTCCATCATTATCGTCAAACATTTGACGGTTTGATTGAAATATCATCACGGTGTTTTGACGAAACGTTAATTAAAGAATGGCGGCGCATTATGTATCAGATAATTAAAATTGTCCAAGAAAGTGGCCTGACAGCCCTAACTTATGTCCCGTACATGGGTTAAATACATTTCTAACCTAATTCTATATACATTTACGATAGATGTTCCCGACTTCAAGAATTGAATTCGTTCAATTCTCGAAGACGGAAACAGGTATTGTAAATGTATAAAATTAGGGGGGAAATTTCCACATTATGCCCGAAAGACTGCAAAGAAATAAAAATTGTCCAAGAAAGTCATGTCCCGTACATGGATTAAAAACATTTCTAGCCTCATTCTACTTATTTACAATGCCGGTCTGTTTCCGTTATTTATTGTCGTGTATTTTGCTTACTGTAGTCCTAAATATCAGATGTAAATTTTATTTCATATTTTTAATAATAAAATCATTAAATTATTAGAGTTTTTTTTTATTGAAATAAAACCAGTCACAATATATCCATAATCCAAGAGAGAGAGAGCCTGTGAAATAGCCAAAACAGTATACATTGACTATTTCACGGCGCCCGTGAAAGAATTACACCCATATCGTCCGCTAGCCAAATCGTCCGCTACAATTTTACCCAAATCGTCCGCCACAATTTTACCCAAATCATCCGCTATGAAATAATTATTTAGCTAATCTTTTATTTTCTTCTTCATTTGTTTTTTTATTTATATTTTAGGACCTTTTTGTCATTGTTATTGCTATTAATTTATATTAATTTATTTATGTACTTGTTTGCGAATTTAACAAAACAGCTATACTGAAATTAACAGCGCACCAGCATTAGGTCATAAGTTTATCATGGAATCTGACATTTGCGTGTATTGCTCGGAAAGATGCCGGGAAAGGCAACAATCGATCCAGTGTGATTCCTGCAAAAGATGGCAGCACAGAAAATGCCAAACTGGAATATCACAACACTTTTACCGGAGAACGAATAAGGGTTTAGAAGTTCTTCTGGACTGGAGATGTTATGGCTGTACCATGCCCATTATTTCGCAATTATACCAATTTCGATGTGCTCTATATGTATTTTCCTGTATATTTCACAGATGTCGATGTTCCCTGCATGTATTTTCGTGCCTATATGTATTTTAATGTATTTTTTTAAAAATGTCGATATACTATTACTATATTTATTTTTTCAAGTATTTCCATTGCTATGTGCATTTTAAATAAATATATAAAAATAAGTGAAAAAAAAGTAAAAGTTGTTTTTTTCTCTCGCCCAACCTCGATTTCTCTGGCGGACGAATTGGGTAAAATTGTAGCGGACGATTCGGGTTCACTGGCGTGGCGGATGATTTGGGTCAAATTGTTATCGGACGATTTGGCTAGCGGACGATATGGGTGTATCCGCCGTGAAATAGTCAATATATACTGCTTTGCCTATTTCACGGGCGCCCGTGAAATAGCCACTGCCTTCTTTTTATGCCCCTGCATTACAGCGAAAATTGGCGATATAAAAACTTTTATTAATAAATTGCTAAAACTCCTGAGTTGCTCAACGTACTGGATATTTCTATCAAAAGAAATCGGCTGATTGTTTTTAAACGTATAAGTGTTCCCAAAGTTGTCTTGTTATGCTTTCGTTCTCTTGCATTCGAACTATGAACAAACTCGAATTTCGCGGCCAAACTTTTTCTTGACGAACACAGGTCTCCGCCTTAGCAGAAAACGGTTCATTGTGCTTTCGCCCCCAGTGATTTCAACCCGATTTTTCTGGCACCAGTTTTCTCATCCAATATCACACGAATTCCAGTCACCTCGACCCCAAGTCATTTCGGCCCTAATCATGTCGCCCAATTTTTATATTCTTTTGGGGTGGGGGGGGGGGGGGAGTTGATTTTTTTATTTTATTTTTTCACATGATATATCATTCTTTCACATTCACATTCCAATATGACATCCTCTGCGGCCGATTATATATAGTGTAACGGATTTGGTAACAGCAGTTGAAATATAATATACAATAAAAGTTCTAAATTACTCTGTTGTAATTCGTCTGCTCATAACAGAGGTTTAATTCTATTTTTGTTGGCTTCAAGTCATTTCCATGTTCAAAATGAATCAATGTATCGTATTGGTTCACGCCGTAGTGCATTGTGCTGTTGTTTCATTCGTCGAGGTGAAAGCGAGGGATCAATCAGATTCCTGTATTCTAAATCTTTCCCGCGAAATTATTCTATATGAGAGCGGTCTCGATCGCTCAGGTTAACCGCTACAGACAGTCTAACCGTTATGGAAACAGTCACCCCCACGGTTCCTGAACATCCTCCGCTCCATCCCTAAAAGTGGTCAACCACTTTAAGGGAGGCGAGCGTTGGTCCTGCGTCCCGCCTCTGCCCCTTTTTGTAAGCGCATTGCGCATCTTTTTGTCCCAACCCAATAGGATTACAATGCAGGCCTGCCCCCGAACCAGGGAAGTTCGGGTCTTCTTCTTCTTGGTGGTCCCCGAAAGGGGTCGTTGTTGTTTTCCTTCAAAGAGTCCAACTACAACAGAGACAGCCTGAGGCAGATTTTACTTGCCAGTGATGGCCATCACTCATAATCATCCTCGAAGCGGCAGACTATACTCGCCCGAAAATCCAGATCAACTGCACCCTCGGGGAGAGGTAGTACCTTTGTGAGAGGACCCAACCTCCCACACTGGTCCTCACCCGAGGGTACAACCGACATCAGTCAACGAGACCGCCTACCCACAACTGGAGACACCTGCCGAGTACCGGATCCTTTTCCTCCTTCAACACGCCTAGACATGTGACAGCCATCATATACAGCCATCGAGGGTCGAAAGGGTCTTGTCCCCTATACCGTCCCTGCGCGCCGTCGGCGCGCGAAATCATTTCGTTCGACTTATCCGTACTTCTGCCCCCGAACCAGGGAAGTTCGGGTCTTCTTCTTGGTGGTCCCCGAAAGGGGTCGTTGTTGTTTCCTTCAAAGGCATCCTATCAAACAGAGACAGCCTGAGGCAGATTATACTTGCCAGTGATGGCCATCACTTAAAATCATCTCCGAAATGGCAGACTATACTTGTCCGAAAATCTAGATAGACTGCACCCTCGGGGGAGAGGTAATACCTTTGTGAGAGGACCCAACCTCCCACACTGGTCCTCACTCGAGGGTTCAACCGACATCAGTCAACGAGACGGCCTAACCACAACTGGAGACACCTGCCGAATACCGGAACCTTTTCCTCCTTCAACACGCCGAGACATGAGACAACCAATCATATACAGTTACTGAGGGTCGAAAGGGCCTTGTCCCCCATACCGTCCCTGCGCGCCTTCGGCGCGCGAAACCATTCCTTTCGGTTATCCGTGCTTCTCCATCCCTCCTTTGCCACGTCCAGACAATCAAAAAACATCTAAAGTTAGCGAGGGTCGAAAGGGGCTTGTTCCACATACCGTCCCTGCGCGCCTTCGGCGCGCAAAATCATTTCGTTCGTGTTATCCGTGCTCACTTCAATTGTCAATCGCCGAAACCATACAGCCAGCTAAAGAGCCCAAGGCAGACTATACTTGTCGATGAAGGCCTATCTTCACCACAGAAGTGGCTGACTACACTTGCCTGAAGAATAACAACCAGAAAAATCAACTCCAATCCTCTTACTCCTTTACACCGACTAGACATGATGCTGATGACGCTGTCACAAAATTAACGAATTATAATATACCGTAATCGAGGTTCGAAAGGGGCTTTCCCCATAACGTCTCAGCGCGCCTTAGGCGCGCTAAAACCATTCTTTTGGCTTTGGTTATCCGGGCTCACTGAAAACACCCCTTAATCAAGTTGATGTGTGATTACTGTTTTCGTTGTTCAAACACCTAACGTCCCAGCGCGCCTTTGGTGCGCTAAAACCATTCTTTTGGCTTTTTTTTTCAACAGCTGCTCGCTCGCATCATATTTATGTGTAAATTTCTTTCTTTCTTTCTTTCTTTTTATTAATTATTTAAAATTATTTACTTTTGGCTGTTCAACGAGACTTTCAACAGCCGGGGTCACCTCGTGTCGGTCAGTTTTACGGATGGAGAAAGTCGGAGTACCCGGAGAGGATCACCGAGCAGCGGCGATCTGCTGTCAGACTCTCCATCACACTAACACAGCACAGACAGGGTTGGCTTTGGTTAAAGGCAAGTGCACTATCACACGTACGCCTCAGTACACAGTGCCACTGTGTCCCAACTTGGGCAATGAGAGTTAGACGCCTTGCCCAATGACACAACGCAGCTACCGCTGTCGAGGATCGAAGCATGGATCTTCTGTTTGATGTCCAATGCTCTAACTACTGAGACACCGCGCGCTTTTACCTGATGTTCAATGGTGAACACTAAATTTAAAAAATCAGTTGGGTGAGATGACATTCAACAAAATCTACCTTAAAAATAACATTATTTGACTTTGTCTTCGATTATAAGAAGAAAAAAGACATGACTTGCAAAAACAGTGGGGGTGGAGGTGGAGCTAAAAACCCCACCCGGTTTCGCCGCCCCTGTTCAGTTAAAATAGTGGTCATATTTCGATTCCGGAACATTTCAGATTTTTGATATCGTCTTTATATCAAACGTTTTCCATGTGGATAGACGGGAAGCTCATACAAATTGGGAGAGGTGAGACGATAAAATGAAATGAGGTATAACCTCCCACTAATGACACTTCCATACCTGGGTGCAAAAGGGATTGAAGAGAAGGCGGAGAAAGTGGGCAACTCACTTCAAGAAATTATTTGATCTAGATTATCTCCCATGATATGCAATGGACTGGTTTTCCGTCTTTGAACGAGTTTATTGTTTGTTGGTTTATTGGGGCTTAATGGCACTTTAAACAGCCAGGACCATATCGGGTCGGACTTGGATGGGCAGGGCAGCTAGTAATATATATATATATTTAATTAACCCATTTTACCTAGTATTCACTTTGGACACTTCTCTCGCATTGTTTTTGTTCATTATTTATTTATTTACTGGTGTTTAAGGTCACATATTTCTGCACAATGGCTAATCATGACCACGACAGTTTTACGGGTGGAGGAAGCCGGAGTACCCGGAGAGAACCACTGAGCAACTGTCAGCTCCCCAACACACTAACTCAATAACAGCAGGGTTAGCACTGATTGAAGACAAGTGCACCACCGACGTGCAGTACGCCTTAGTACACAACGCCACCTTGCCCCCACATGGACAATGGGGGTGAAGTGTCTTGCCCAGGGACACAACGTGATTGCCAGAGGTGGGATTCGAACCGAGGACCTCTCAGCTTGCAGTCTGCACCTTCACCAACTGAGCCACCGAGCCCCCACATATTTTGTTCTTTGTTCATTAAGATGCTATATAAGTAATGGAAAGTTAGGTGATTGGTTATTTTCGATGTCGTCAAAAAAAACAAAACAAAATAATCAATTGTCACTTTGTGTGCTGCCTATCCGTATTTATGAACAATGCTTCGAAGTTATGAACACAAAAAAATGAAAAATTATAGCATTCTTCAGATATCTGACGCCATCGAAAATAACGTGTTACCTATTTTCAAGTTAAATTTCTCATTACTAATACAGCAACTTAACTGGTAGAGTGCTGGAAGTCCAAATCTGGGCTTTATTTTGAGGTGCAGGTACCGCATTTTAAAGGACTCATATTCTGTGGATGAGCTTCATATTATCTTTGAAGTGATATTGTTTTATCTGTGAGGATTCGCCTTGTTACATTTTATGGGAAAGTAGCCTGCACTCTCCCATAAATTGTGACAAGGCAAAGACCCACGAAGAAATTTTCCAGACCATAATAATGTGGCACTCTACCAGTTAAAATTGACTTGGCTCATTTTCTGGGATACGCATTTTAGGGCTGAATCAGATCAATCTGCAATTGGTGGGGGGGGGGGGGGGGGGGGGTGCCACATTGCAACACCAAGTCTTGTTTATGCAATCTAAATAACCGATTTTCGACAAACACTGTACTCTCGTAGCACCCCTGTCCTTTTCGGAGACACAAATCTCCTGTCGCCCTTTCTCTACAACAGTAAAACTGAATTTCATATAGTTATCCACACTCCCCAGGCATGTGCGTGCCTGCATAGAGAAAAAAAATCATGTCCATCTGTCATAAACTTGCGACCCATCAATGAAAACCAGTGGAAAATAAAACGTATTCACACTTAACAGAAATATAGAAAATATGAGAAAAGATTAACCAGAAGGTTCGAGGGAACCCTTTGGAGTCTGGGGAGGGGAGGGGGTGGGAAAATTGAAAAAAACATCTGCACGTTGTCTCCGGTCTGCTTAATATTGGACTTCCTCTGTCCTCCCATACCTCATTTTAGGGAGGAAGTAAATCCCATCCATGCACATGTGTTACCGATAGATAATTTAGTTGGTTGTCTACTAACCATGCTGGCAGTGATTACAACAGATCTACATACATTTATTTATTTTATTGATTGTTTTTTTAAGGTCACATATTTATGCACAATGGCTAAGCATGACCGTGACAGCTTTACAGGTGGAGGAAGCCGGAGTACCCGGAGAGAACCACCGAGCAGCTGCCAGCTCCCCAACATCGTAACTCCGCACTGCAGCACAGGCAGGGTTAGATAGGTTGAAGACACGCGTACCATCGATGTGCAGTACGCCTTAGTACACGGCGTCATCGTGCCCCCACGCGGGCAATGGAGATGAAGTGTCTTGCCCAAGGACACATCGCGGTTGCCGCAGGTGGGATTCGAACCGAGGACCTCTCGGCTTGCAGCCTGCACCTCTACCTACTGAGACACTGCGCTCCCCATCTACATACATACATACATACATACATACATACATACATACATACATACATACATACATACATACATACATGCATGCATGCATGCATGCATGCATGCATGCATGCATGCATGCATGCATGCATGCATGTATGTATGTATGTATGTATGTATGTATGTATGTATGTAGATGGGGAGCGCAGTGTCTCAGTAGGTAGAGGTGCAGGCTGCAAGCCGAGAGGTCCTCGGTTCGAATCCCACCTGCGGCAACCGCGATGTGTCCTTGGGCAAGACACTTCATCTCCATTGCCCGCGTGGGGGCACGATGACGCCGTGTACTAAGGCGTACTGCACATCGATGGTACGCGTGTCTTCAACCTATCTAACCCTGCCTGTGCTGCAGTGCGGAGTTACATACATACATACATACATACATACATGTACTGGAAAGTGCACCTGAAAAATACAAATCGCTGGAGAAAATCTGCGTTCTGAGACCACACCACCTCATTCCTCCGATTTCGTGAATAGACACATCCACAATTGTTTTCATCATTCAAAATTACTTTAGAGAGAGTTACTTCTCTTGTCACAGCGGTCCGTGGCATTTGAAAATGTTGCTTGCCCTTGTGACAAGTGAAGTTACAGGCTCGAATGTCTTTCTTTTGGTGAAAACAGTTGTGGATGTGCCCCTTGAGGTGCTATATAAGTACGGAAAATTAGTTTACTTTGAAATCCTTTGAAATCTTAAGTCTGAAATTCCATACACATAAATTAAGTATACGCAAATAATGTATACAAACGAAGGTTGTGATGTACAGAACACGAAAACTAAATGCCATCAACTCACAGAGTTGGCAGCAGGCACCAATGGTTACTGCAGTTATTTTTCCATTTTTGTCTCAAAAACATTGCTTATGACCCCTCATTGGAACGAGCTCAACGACTCGTTGAGCTCGTTCCAATGAGGGGTCATAAGTTATGTTTTTGAAGAATATTGGTTACTCAAGAATTTTGTTTGCAAGTGTCGTCTGCTTTTCGTGTTTGGTAAAGGGTTAAAATGTGCAAAGAAAATAGTAAATTGCCTACATCTTCTTTTACCAAAGATACAGAAGGACATCCGAAAAATCCCAAGACAGTTAATCGAAACACATGTAGAGAGTCATAGATACTGGTCGGTTTAGCCGAACAATAAAAAAACATGCATAATTACAGCAGAACTGATTTCCACTTGCTGCACAATAATGGACATGCATTTTCCTTCCAAACATGAGACAACAAATAACAATCTAATTATCCAACAGGGGTTGAATGTTTGACAATCTCATACTTTGTACCACTCATAAAAATGGTTAAGGGGCTGTATAAGTTAGAGAAATTTGTTTACTTTGAAATCCCCACCTCTGATGCTCCTCCATAAATACAAATTAAATACACACAAATTGTAATCAAAATGAAAGTTGTGATAAATAGAATACAAAAAATATATGTAGTCAACTCACAGAGCAGACAGCAGACAGCAATGGTTTTTGGAAGTCTGCTACCGTTTTCGTGCCAGGACTGATAACAAAATAATATTTCAGAAGAACAACTCGTGTCCAAATGTGCTTCATATATCCAAGAACAAAGCCAGGAAATAAAAATTCTTCAAAACGCAGCGACAGAGCTGCGTGGGGGTAAATTCCAAAACTCTCGGTTTTGTTTTCGACGTTGTCTGTTTTTTTACATTTTCGGTCAAGGCCTTCGGGCCGAAAATCATCGATATACAATGCCGTCTAAAATAAATCAAATAATGAGAAAAATACTGCACACTATTATTATTATATGGAGATTGCACAATTGCCATATTACTTGAAGGTGTCATGACACCTGTTTGAATTTCTTAGAATTAAGATATTGTTTCTCGATTCAGATTCGTGGTATCGCATGATATGCGCATGTCCGTCGGCCATGGACCCATCTTCAATAAGGAATTCAGATAGTGTTGCCCCTTCTCCAAATGCAGTCCTGCCACTGCATTGTAAAGTGTTTTGAACACCTAGCTTTGTTCTTGGATATCTGAAGCACATTTGGCCATCAGTACGATGGAGGGACAGGACTGCATTTGGGGAAAGTACTGCACTGTCAGCATTTCTTACTGAAGATGGATTATATGACCAATGGACATAAGCATATCACGCGATACAATGAATTTTCATAGAAAAACAATCGAGTAATTCTAAGACATTCACACAGGTGTCATGATACCTTGCAAATAATATGGCAACTATGCAGTCTCCATATAATAATAGTGTGCAGTATGAAGGCGATCTTTGTCATTATTTGATTTCAGGCGGCTATGCATATCGATGCTTTTTTCGGTCAAGATGACCTTGACCTTAATGTCAACAAACAGACAGCGAAAACAAAGCAGAGAGTCTTGGAATTTACCCCTATGCAACTCTGTCGCTGCGGTTTATAGAATTCTGATTTCAGTCTTAGCTTTGTTCTTGGGTATCTCAAGCACATTTAGCCATGAGTTGTTCTGAGATATTCTTTTTTATCAGTTCTGATACGAATAGGGTAGCAGACTCCCAGGAACCATTAGTGCCTGCTGTCAACTCTGGGAGTTGATTGCGTATTTAAAAATGTTTAAAAAATAATGCACCACTGTAAATGACTTCTTCTCTATTTTAAACAGTAACAGTCATTATCGTAAAATTTACGGTGTAAATAACGGTAATTGGTTGCCAGTACCTCTAACGCAATTTTAATGGTAATTTCTTGTAATGTTCATTTTAGCCTCAGCGAGATATAGCAAAGTGAAAGTAAGAAAGTTTTCGCAAGACTCATTGTGATTGATTCTTCGGGCAATGGCTTCAGCTTTCCAACTGAAGATATATCACAAGTATAAATATTTGTTTCAGGCGCAACATAAAGAGTTCGAAGTTCAGTGACTTTGGGAATCTTTTAAAAATGGTGAGATGGGTATGAGTCGCAGCCTTCGTGCCTGTCAGTTGTGTCTCACTGGAAATATTTTAAATGGTACTTCTGTTACTTATGTCTAATATAGGATCTATAAGCCCCACCATCATTTAAAATTACTCTAATAAAATTCCAGAAACTTGTTTTTCATAGAGAGAGAGAGAGAGAGAGAGAGAGAGAGCTCAACTGTCCCTAACCCATAGGGGTTCAGTCCCATGCTTCCATGCTTTTATGACAACCCCAGGCATGCCTTCCCACCATGTTATCGCCTCTGTGTTGGGATATAAAGCTGAACCTGTATTTAAGTCATCGAAAGCTGTTCTGGGGTAAAATGTCAGCTAACAATGTATTTTTAAAAAAAATTGTTTATACCCATTTTTTTAGGGGTTAGGGACTTGTGGGGACCAGTAAACAATTCGCGTAATTTTTCCATAGTTTTCGTATTTCTTTTCTACATTTATTGCCGGTTTTTTTGGTTTAATCAAATCTCAATATTTTTTATGCATTTCCACACAGGGCACCTCAGCAAGAAAACGTACACTATTTTGTATGGAGTTCAGTTTTTGTGTAGGACCTAACGAGGCTATAATTTAACCCTTTGAACACGCCAGGCCACTTTTCCCGTCCAGGAACATGATACTTCATAAAGTAGGATGGCTGCTAAGTCAACATGTGGAGTAGACCAATCAATATTTTCAAAGTGCAGCCTCCAAGGCTGCACGTTGAAAATATTAATTGCTCTAATGGATGTGAGTAGTATGTAATGTGGTTTTGAGGTAAAGGTTGGGGGACCCCGGTGGGGGACCCCGGAAGTGACGTCATGTCACGTGACGTAGTGGCGCCATGTTATGTTGTCATGGTAACCCGCGTGAGCGGCCATCTTGTGACGTCATCTCCATAGTGATACGTGATGTTAGTGCGCATGCGCAGCGCGTGTTGTTAGGGTGATACGTGTTTCCGTCGTCCAATTTGTATACTGGAGGCCGCCATCTTGGTTTCTATGGTAGCACGTGATTGCTATGTTACCAATGGCTTCTAACAAGACAGGGGTATGTTCGGGGGTGTGTTCCTTTGTAGAAGAGTAAATCTGATTACCACAAACAACCCGACAATCCCTCCAAATCACCAAAATCCACCCAAAATCACCGAAATTGACTTTATTTCCCCAATTTATCGGCTTAGCACGTAGTGCTATGGTACTAAGGGGTACAAAGGGGTGCGTTCGATTGAACAGGAGTAATGTTCTGGCTTAGAATTCTCCCAGAATCCCTATCCCATGACGTTTTTCCCTATTAAGAATAGCACGTAGTGCTATAGGACAAATTTACCCAGAATTCTCTGCTTCTATCTATATATGCAATAGTTTACGTCTATCTGGCCATGTTCCTTTGTTCTAGAGTATACTCCAGTAGTGTAAAAGAGCCTATTATTTGGAACAGTTTATCTTATGATTACTATATTTAGCAATTTCGGGTCTATCTTGTTAGTTCTGACCCTATTCCGTGTACTCTTGCTGTTTCATTTATCTTATCTAGATAATAACTAACCAATCAGATTGCTTGATTTTCCATAACCTGTATGCAGAGTTATCTCCCCTTATTACAACGAAGTTGTATCAGATTCTCATCACATCTATATCCAATGGCAATATCCCCGGGCACCCCAATTTAGGCACCCCTTTTTTGAAAAACATATGACCTTCGGCACCCCTTTTTTTGTCATATGTGCTTATGTGAAAAAGCACAATGTGACACAATGTGCCCTAGCACAAAGGCACATGCTTTATGTGCAGATATGTGCTTATGTGAAAAGGCACAATGTGACACAATGTGCCCTAGCACATAGGCACATACGGGTATTTGAGGATACCTATTGCCTGGTATTGTATTATTCGAGGATACCTACTAGAGAATCCCTTTTTTGTCATATGTGCTTATGTGAAAAGGCACAATGTGACACAATATGCCCTATCACATAGGCACATGCTTTATGTGCCGATATATGCTTATGTGAAAAGGCACAATGTGACACAATATGCCCTATCACATAGGCACATACGGGTGTATGAGGATACCTATAGCCTAGTATTGTATTATTCGAGGATACCTATCTAGGATACCTTCTGGAGAACCCCTTTTTGTCATATGTGCTTATGTGAAAAAGCACAATGTGACACAATGTGACCTAGCACATAAGCACATGCTTTATGTGCCGATATGTGCTTATGTGAAAAGGCACAATGTGACACAATGTGCCCTACCACATAGGCACATACGACCAAAATGGGATTCCATACCCACAGGCGTTTTCGAAAAAGGGATTCCACAAATGGGATTCCAAAAAAGGGATTCCACGAATGGGATTCCGTTTCCATCTTGTCTCCAAAGCTCCAAGGCCACTACAGGTCTATGGTCTATCTGTCCTATCATTAGCTTCAACAACAGACTTGTTCCATTGGGGCCTTGTACCAGTACTATTGGCTAAACTACCATCAATTACTTCCCAGCTATACCTTCGCTGAAGCTTTCAAAATGTTCCATCTGATTTCCCCTGTATACATATAAGGCATTCCGTAAGTAGCCCAGTCCGTAAAATTTGGATTCCGTGTTTTTACATCGACACTCGAGGGTATGGAAAGGGTTTGATAACACCCAATTCAACAATGACTACATGACTCTGAACAGAGACAACCAACCACTGTAAAATAATAAAGGTACAGAACGAAGATCCAACATAACCAAGATCGAAGTAAACATAACAAAGTGAAAGAATGTCAAACTAGTAAGATTGATCGAACTAGTTGGACAGACTGAACAGAACAAAGTGAATCCAACAGACCCAAGATCGTAGTGAACATAACAAAGTTTTCACCTGAATGAACTATAATCCCTAAATATAACCCAATGTTAACCCCTTAAATTGAACAAACCTGAATGAACCCTTTGAACTGAACAAAGTTTAGAACTATAACCCCTATGACGGTATTAACACCCTTGAACTTTTTGAACTTTTTGAATGAACTTTTTATACCTAATATAAATAAACACCCTTTGAACTGAATGAAGTATAACCCCTAACTATATCCCAATGTTAACACCCTTGAACTGAACAAAGTTTAACTTAATAAATTTTAAACTTTATGAAAATATAACGAAGGTGATCTGAATTTTTAAACTACAACCCATTAAACTGAATTCTTCCAATAGGGAATGGGAATACCCTCGAGTATTGATGTTAAAACACGGAATCCATATTTTACGGACTGGGCCACTTACGGAATGCCTTATATGTATACAGGGGAAATCAGATGGAACATTTTGAAAGCTTCAGCGAAGGTATAGCTAGGAAGTAATTGATGGTAGTTTAGACAATAGCACTGTTACAAGGCCCCAATGGAACAAGACTGTTGTTGAAGCTAATGATAGGACAGATAGACCATAGACCTGTAGTGGCCTTGGAGCTTTGGAGACAAGATGGAAACGGAATCCCATTCGTGGAATCCCTTTTTTGGAATCCCATTTGTGGAATCCCTTTTTCGAAAACGCCTGTGGGTATGGAATCCCATTTTGGTCGTATGTGCCTATGTGATAGGGCACATTGTGAAACATTGTGCCTTTTCACATAAGCACATATCGGCACATAAAGCATGTGCTTATGTGCTAGGTCACATTGTGTCACATTGTGCTTTTTCACATAAGCACATATGACAAAAAGGGGTTCTCCAGAAGGTATCCTAGATAGGTATCCTCAAATAATACAATACTAGGCTATAGGTATCCTCAAATACCCGTATGTGCCTATGTGATAGGGCATATTGTGTCACATTGTGCCTTTTCACATAAGCATATATCGGCACATAAAGCATGTGCCTATGTGATAGGGCATATTGTGTCACATTGTGCCTTTTCACATAAGCACATATGACAAAAAGGGATTCTCTAGTAGGTATCCTCGAATAATACAATACCAGGCAATAGGTATCCTCAAATACCCGTATGTGCCTATGTGCTAGGGCACATTGTGTCACATTGTGCCTTTTCACATAAGCACATATCGGCACATAAAGCATGTGCCTTTGTGCTAGGGCACATTGTGTCACATTGTGCTTTTTCACATAAGCACATATGACAAAAAAGGGGTGCCGAAGGTCATATGTTTTTCAAAAAAGGGGTGCCTAAATTGGGGTGCCCGGGGATATTGCCATTGGATATAGATGTGATGAGAATCTGATACAACTTCGTTGTAATAAGGGGAGATAACTCTGCATACAGGTTATGGAAAATCAAGCAATCTGATTGGTTAGTTATTATCTAGATAAATGAAACAGCAAGAGTACACGGAATAGGGTCAGAACTAACAAGAATAGACCCGAAATTGCTAAATATAGTAATCATAAGATAAACTGTTCCAAATAATAGGCTCTTCTACGCTACTGGAGTATACTCTAGAACAAAGAAACATGGCCAGATAGACGTAAACTATTGCATATATAGATAGAAGCAGAGAATTCTGGGTAAATTTGTCCTATAGCACTACGTGCTATTCTTAATAGGGAAAAACGTCATGGGATAGGGATTCTGGGAGAATTCTAAGCCAGAACATTACTCCTGTTCAATCGAACGCACCCCTTTGTACCCCTTAGTACCATAGCACTACGTGCTAAGCCGATAAATTGGGGAAATAAAGTCAATTTCGGTGATTTTGGGTGGATTTTGGTGATTTGGAGGGATTGTCGGGTTGTTTGTGGTAATCAGATTTACTCTTCTACAAAGGAACACACCTCCGAACATACCCCTGTCTTGTTAGAAGCCATTGGTAACATAGCAATCACGTGCTACCATAGAAACCAAGATGGCGGCCTCCAGTATACAAAATGGACGACGGAAACACGTATCACCCTAACAACACGCGCTGCGCATGCGCATGCGCACTTACATCACGTATCACTATGGAGATGACGTCACAAGATGGCCGCTCACGCGGGTTACCATGACAACACAACATGGCGCCACTACGTCACGTGCCATGACGTCACTTCCGGGGTCCCCCACCGGGGTCCCCCAACCTTTACCGCAAAACCACATTACATACTACTGATGTGCACTCATTCAATTGCTGCTATTGAACTGACATGAAAAATACCACCAGAGTCGAAATGGTTAATTGTTGTAAAATGCAGTATACCTCACTAAATTATTCAATACGTTTATTGTTTTTACACACTTCCCGACAACATAAAAATCGCACTAAAAATCAATTGTGTGTCTCAGCAACTGCAGCAAGTTATCTGTCGTTGAGTACATTTTTAATTTGCCACGACAATAACACAATCCCCAAGGTCATTTCTGTCAATCTGATATTTCTACAACTATTATTATTTATTCTCATTGAACCAGATAATTTTACATGCTTTAACCTTTTACCTAAAATGAAAAGCAGACGACACTTGCAAAGAAATTCTTGAACAACTAATGTTTTTTCATTTTTTTGTCACAAAAATATAGGTTATGACCCTTCATTGGAACGAGCTCGTTCCAATGAGGGGTCGTAACCTATGTTCGTGAGACAAAAAAATGAAAAAATAATGAAAATTAACTAACGATTTTTGAGAATAGCGCTGGCCAGTTTTGGCAGGTTTTGGCCGTTACGTTGGGTAAAGGGTTAAAGGACAAATAACGCATAACAGACACTCTACTTTTATAACAACTAACACATTTGGACTTTTTAAAATCTGTATGAGCTTGTTCCATTGAAGGATCACAAATTATGCATTCGAGGGAAACAGTGAAAATATAATAAAATACGAACAGTGATTTTTTTAAATTTCTGGAGGGGTTTGGGGGATAGTGCCAGTCGATTAGGGCCGTTATGTTATAGGTAAATGTCACCGTCCGCACCCTACCCTATCTCCGTAACGCCGCTACCGCACAGACATGTACACTGTAACTATCTCCAGAAGGAGAAATCTAAATACCGAAAATTCAACCACACTGTACAAGAAGTTACCATTCGTAAATAAACAGTTGTAACTCTACCCCCCCCCCCCCCCCCTCCTCCCCTTCACATTATGTCCGAAATAGAAATGGTCTAAATCCGTCCTCCCCCTTCTCCACTCTCTCTTATCACAGGAAAATGACTATAAACATGTTAAGCTTTTCATATTTATTGTTCCATGAAGATCTGCTCGAACCAGCGTAGCTCTCTCTCCTTTCATGCAGTGCGAAGGTCAAAGTTTCCCAACTAATTTATTGGTTGTGCTGCACTGGTTGGTGAAATCAAATGAAAATATTAGCTTGTGCGGGCCTGACTTGCGAGGCTTGTATTTTAATTATCTTTGCCTTGGTAACCAGATAGAATGGATTAACGAAAATCAGTTATGGCAACACTGCTTAAATAGCTCAAACGGTCAAAATTTCGAGGATTTTAGAAGGTTAGTGGTCGCTTGCTGTATTCATCAATATTAAGAGTGTAACGATTTTTCGTTAAACGGGCTGAGGTCAATCGTTAATACAATGATATTATTCAACCCTTTGAACCCCAGGGGCCCTTTTTCCGGCCGGGTCACAAGCTATGCCTACAAGGTAAATGCGTGGTGTGAACCAATCAATATTTTCAACGTGCAGCCCTAAGGCTGCACGTTGAAAATATTGACTTGGACTTACCCCAAATAATGAATATGGACTCGTCCGATTGCTTCCATTGAACGCACATGGAAGATACCATCAGTGTTCAAAGGGTTAAAGTCTTTAAACAATAGATCTCGATCTCGAAAATTATTGCGGGGTTTGGGGGATGTCTAAGATATCCAACGACCTGTCAGTGGATGACCACGATTGTTGTGTGTGTTCAGCGTTATCCGATACAATACAGACATTGAGAAATGTTCTTTATACACCACCCGTGGAATCCGGCCTACGAGTAAGAACGTCATATAAGAACATATCTTTATTGGCTGTTCCGCATCTGAGTGACATTACGACGTGAATGAAATTCATCGACGCAAAACAGTGTCAAGCAAGAATGTAAACAGATCACTGAATGTGATAATTTTCTTTGAATATATCAGCTTCATCCACTTAATTTAAATTTCATCGTGGTATAAATGCGAACACCACTCGGGGAAAGTGGGGGTGGGGCCAGCAGGAATCAACGACCCTTGTTGGAGTTTTTCCCGTATTTCACGCGCCCCTTCGGCGCCCGTGAAATATGGGAAAAATTCTTAACTCTGGTCGTTGATTCCAGTCTCCCGTACTCCGCCCTCCTATTGTGTTGTGTCTTAATAATCTCTGGATTAATGGTTTCCATGGGGGACTTTTGTGCAACTTGTGACACATGATGATGGTTTGGATCAGTAAAATCAGTCGGGGATATTTTTGCTTTGCGTCCCTGTAGAAAAAAGAAAATAACGCAGCCCACCGATAACCAGTCCTGATACCTGTAAATGGGACTGAAGACATTCATTTTTCGAAAAACCATCTGTGGACATCCAGTCTTTTGACTTCATATACATGTAATCTTACCAACCCTGGATATTTCTCCAAGTTACATGGTCCATTTTCAGCTGTCCGTTTTCAGCAGTCGTCCGTATCGGCCAACAGTCGGTACGAGCGTAAAAAATGAGGTTTTTACCGACGACGTGCACCAGGCGTTACCATCGACACTTTTTTCATGACGTGTACACGACCGTAAAAATCACACCTGACACATGGGCTTATGATACTTTTATGCACACGGGACTAGCTGGAATAAGATGGAGGAATATCCCAAGGAAATGTTCATCCCACTTTCGTATGTTGATAATCCCAAGCCGTGACATCACTTCTTTGGAAGATCACAGGGAAAGAAATGATGTCAAATTGACATTATCAACGCAGAAACGTTTGTAACGTGAATATTTCTGTGGTTATTCTACAATCTGATTCAGTGGAACTGAAGTGTGATGGCGCGAGGAATTTCCAAATGGCATTTGGAAATTAAGACCAACATATTTCCACAAAATTACGTCGGGGAGACATCCTGGATCCCCACATCAATGTCAGACACACTCTACTCCAACTCAGTGATTTGAACTCCCTCAACCGTATATCCGGCTTGATATCGGCAGTCCTGACTTAATCCAGTAGAAAGCTTGGAAGCAAAAAACGAAAACAAATCTTCAATATTGTTTTTCCAATAGGCCTTACCTTATGTAACTGCTATATTGAGGCAGGCACAAAAATCGGCAATCTAATTTTAATTCTTTTACAGTTGTTGCCTCCAAAACACAGCTTATAGCTCGTCTAACTCGTACCAATGAGTGGTCATAGGATATGTTTTCGAGGCAACAAATTGAAATTGTTTGGTTATTTTAGATAATGAAGTGTCGCCCAGTATTCTAAGGTGATAGCCAAAAGTTGCGATTTTTTGTATAAAAGTGTTTTCTGCCTGGTTAAATTTAAAGCGTAAAGATAGATATGTGACGGACCCTGAAAATAGATTTTTCAAACTCTGCTAATTAGGCATGAAATTTAATGTCCATTATGGTGCACGTGTTGAACGCCACATGGCGTTACAGATCAATAGTAAGAGAGACAACATTTTCTTCTGAATCGTTATCTGGGTAATTAAGACCAGTTAAAACCTAATTATTGGAAAAGGTGCATCACATATGGTCTGGACATACACCCATATTACGCATCTATCCTGTCCCCGAAATTTCGAAAGGGTCCACCTCAAACGAAAATTCGCATTTATATCTCTATTCATGTCGCGAATTACAAAGCACTCGTTAAATCAGAATTAATATGTTTAAGCTTTGCGTTCCGACTGCATAAAGAGTGAAGCAGACTTTTGAGAGGCAGTTGGCCTGAGGGCACTCAGAGAAGGTCCGAATTTAGCCTTGGCCGTCGAGGGTCATAGGCACCGAGATTGAAAGTCCGCGTATTGTCGTAACCCTGTGAGAGTTGTAAGGAACCGATTGTAGTTTGTTAACGGTTGCGAACCGTAGTGGCATAGTAGCCAAAGAAGTAAAAGCTGTAACGTTGAGGTATAGAAACCGTTTTAAGAGCTCGAGTAAGAGCTGGAATAGCTCGCGAGATAAGATAGTTTTAGGCGGTGCGAGAATTGGTGATGCTGAGAACACTTTGCAGAATATTATTATGTAAGCTTTGTTAAGTATACATCTGAAGGCGAAAAATAACTTAACCCCGTGAGAGCCAGGCAAGGCGCAACGTGATCATGAACTGCGGTAGACGCCGATTGAATTGTGATTGAACTGTGAGAACACTGATAGAGTCACAAGCAGAGCATTATATATGAGTTAAGCCCGAAAGACGGCGACGTTAACCCTGCGAGGAGGAAGCAACGAGAAGTGAATAGACACTTTGTATTTGTCACAAACCGTGAGAGGATGAAGATGAAGTAAGGTTGATCAAGCGGACACAGCTAGCTGTGGGAGACGTCGAGAGCCCTAAAGAATAAACTTTTATCCGCGTAATTAATATATTCTTATGGATAATTTTGTGAGTAATTTGTTTCATATTATATTTTTTCGTACATGAAAATAAATGATGTTTTTAGTGAATTATCGTTGATCACCCTTTGGCGTTGTAAGCCACAGGCACCTTCAGGAATCCTAAGAGTCCCAAGTGGATAGGGCATTTATAGGGTGGCAAGGTTTACGTTCGAACTGGGGTTCAGCGGCAGTCACTGGCTGTCGGCTGAGCACTGATAAGAACATAAATTTTTCTCCATTACTTAACCCCAGTAACCCTGCGACACAGTAGCTGTGCTAGGTTAAGGGATCATGCTATCGTCCTAGTGCATTCAGGATTGTAAAGCTCTCCGCGGAAGCTGAGAGAGGATGAATATTGGTGTGGGTAAATTGTAATTGGACTCGACAGATTAGAGAGCCTTATAAACAACAACTGGTACAGGTGGTGTACCTGTTTTCACATCAAAGTGATCTTGATGATCAAGAACATTCAAGCTCGTTCCAACTGCCAGATGTTTCTCCCATTTACCTTGGGTGATATGTGAAATTGAATTTTATACCATCTGAACTTGCAAACAACACCATTCGAGGCACGGCGATTTGTAGTGCGAGTCAAGTTAATTTTGCCACCGTTACAATGAGTTTTACAGCAGATTAAATAAAATTTACATCTCAAATTAATTTAACTACAAAACAAAATGATTTTTATTTCGATGGAATACATTTTACTCCCACTGAAAAGAATTTTACTGCATCTGAAGCTAAAATAAATACAGCACTGTGGTTTCTACTATATACGAACCGAAGTTTACCACAGCTGAAATAAATTGTACCGGCTATAGTGAATTTTCCTACATGAAATTAACTTTTCCATATTGAATTCTATTGCAATAAAACTGAATTGTACGACAGCTGAAATGGATTTACTACATTCGAAATGAATTTTACACCTCAAATAAACTCCACTGCAACCGAAATCAAATTTACTTCACATGAAACAAAGTTTACTTTTTCTACGTCTAAAATTAATTTAACGACAGTTGGAATGAGTTTCAGTGCAGTTTAAATGATTCTCTCTCAGCTTAACCCTTTACCTGACATGAAAAGCAGACGACGCTTGTAAAAGAAATTCTTGAATAGCTCGTCGAGCTCGTTCCAACGAGGGGTCATAACCTATGTTTTTGAAACAAAAAATGAAAAAAAATAATGAAAATTAATTGGCGATTTTTGAGAATAGCGCTGGCCGGTTTTGGCCGTTACGTTGGGTAAAGGCTTAAGTGGATTTTGCTGCAGCACTGTGATTTCTACAGCAGGTGAAATTAATTTTATTATTGCAAAGAAGAAGTTTATAGCGGTGGAAATTGATAAGTTAGGTCCGCAGTGGCTCTGGGGGGGGGGGGGGGGGGGGGGGGGGACGGCATCGGGCTTCAAACCAAACGGTCCACGGTTCGATCCCCGCCAACCGAAGAGGTAGATTATCATCCGAGAGACAAGACTGTCGTCTACTACGAACAGGGGCATCGCGAATTTGACCGATCTGGTCTGTTCTGACTCTGAAGGTTCATGCCTCGATCAACAACAAGTACATATTCAAAGCATGCCTTCTTCGGGGAGCGCGATTGCTCAGTGGTTACGACGTTGAACTTCAAACCGAGAGGTCCACGGTTTGATCCCCGCCAGGGCTAACTGCGTTGTGTTCTTGGGCAAGGCACTTAATCCCGATTGCCCACGTGGGGGCACTGTGGCGCTGGGTACTAAGGCTTACTATACTTGCTTTCAACCAATGCTAACCGTGCTTGCGCGGAGTTGGAACGTTGAGGAGTCTGACATTACTCGTCATTGCTCGGTGGTTCTCTCCGGGTACTCCGGCGGCTCCATCCACATGTGAAGCTGTCCGACACGAAGTGACCCGGCCTGTTGAAAGGGTCGTTAAACCCCAATAAGTAACTAAATATAAATTGATGAGACATTCCTACCATGTTGTATCTAATTGACGATGCTTTTGTTGCAGTAAAACAGAAGTACAGGCAGAAGAAAAACAGTACATTTGGAGTATATTATCAGAAAACACTAAATGAGTGGCAGTTCCCATCAGCTGAAACTTTCCTTGTGCTTCTTTTGCTTCTTACTTTTGGTACCAGGTGTTATTGGCTGGGTCGAAAATTGACTCCGCAGGTCTTCAGTGGCAACCTGCTCTTCGCGAAGTGCAATGATCTCTACAACTGGATTGCTGGAACGCTCAGTGGTCTCTTGAAGTATCGTGTCTTACCTACCGAATCTTTGGAGAGAGGGAAATTGTTACTACAAATAGACAATGCTCAACAACAAATTTTTTCTCGAAGGTTCTCAATTTTCCGACGCCACGCAATCTCTGATCGCTTTTCAAAAGATACACATTGATGTCCACGAAATATGAATATGTTGATGATCTCCATATTATTTGCAGCAACGCAAATCGAATTTTTAAAATCATACTTTAGTTATTATTGACAAAAAGCAAGTGCCGATATTGGAAAATCGATGCTGTGTTGTAATTTCCGTGTTCGTATACACCATTACGTTCGATGACGCGAAAGCTGTTACGCTGTGACTACAGTCACAGCGAAACAGCTCTCACGTTATCAAACGTCACTGTTGGGAGGAGTTACACGCGTTGATCAACTTGTCAACATCTTCCGGGTGGGTCGGCAGATTGAGTCGCGGTGTTTTTCGCTGACGTTCCAGGAAATCAGTTGTACAGAAATCAGTGGTACTTAAATATTTACTGATGTGAAATTCGTTTTCGACTTCAGTGGGAATGGCATGAATTATAAAACGCATAAAATCTGTTTGGAGAGTACAACACAACTGTTTGTTTGGTCTTATTTGCTCAACAACTCGTACCGTCGTAAGCCCTCTCGCGTATTCTCCTTGGTTATCATACTGCCTGCAAGGTTTACGGACAACGAGGATTAGACAGCAGATGGAGGTTGAATTTGGAAAATAAAGTGAAAATCTATGGGGCAGATGGGGGAGCGGATCGATCCGTATTTGGGATTTAACACGTCTGGGTTGGCGAAAAATGGAGTACATGTCTGATTAGCACAGCATCCCTGTTTTATTAGCACTTACCTGTACTAGTTGTAACATTACAAGTAAATAGGGGACCTGCAGTGAGTTCATACTGATACTTGTGAAACGAATTCAGAAAATTACATCTGGACCGACCTTTTGGTAAGGTACAGACTTCAATAACGCCTGAGTATCATAAATTTCATGATGAACTGGTGGAGACGGTTAAAGATTCTGTTTATCACTCGAGACAAAACACTATGATAGATGCCAAACTAGATAGAAAAACCTACGGAGCTTCAGAAGGACCTCGACGCACACTCAAACAATGCGCTGTTTCGCAGAGCAACAAAAATAATTCATCATGATAATTCGAAGAATTTTAAAACACACTTTTATTGAAACAATAGTTCAAAATTCATTAAATGAAGTCAGTGGAAGTGTTTTCACCAGTTTCGAAGATTATTAATCCCCTCAATATTACAACTACATGTGCGCACCTTAATTTACTTCCGGGATGTAATTGAATGATCGTGCTTTACGGGTTTTAGAGTATGAGTTTAACACTTAACCCAACTCACATGGCATCAAATTTGATTATTTCCAATATGATTTATTCTAATTTCTAAAACATTTCAACAATACCATATCATGTGACTCCCTCATTGGAACGAGTTCGTTCCAGTGAGGGGTCACATGATATGGTTTCGTTGATTTTTCGGAAAATTTGGGTTTTTTCAACTAAGCATTGGAAGCGTGATAGCTCAGTGGTAAGAGAATTGGGCGTTAAACCGAATGCTTGCTGAGTCGATCATGACCAGCGGTAAATGCGTTGTGTCCCTTAGCAAGACTCTTAATGCCGATTGCCCACGTGGGAACAGGGTGGCGATGTGTACTAAAACGTAGT
Organism: Pictodentalium vernedei; assembly: GCA_031216915.1. Classification (NCBI taxonomy): domain Eukaryota; kingdom Metazoa; phylum Mollusca; class Scaphopoda; order Dentaliida; family Dentaliidae; genus Pictodentalium; species Pictodentalium vernedei. The sequence continues at coordinate 286,820,865 of CM062291.1, forward strand.
CGATGGTGTTCTAGTCTTTAATCGCAGCTAACTTTGCTTGTATCGAGTTATTAAGTTAGAGAGTCTGACAGGTGCTCGCAGCTGCTCGGTGGTTCTCTACGCGTACTCCGGCTTCTTCCACCTGTAAAACTGTTCAACTAAAAGTGTCGTTAACCCTTTACCCAACGTAACGGCCAAAACCGGCCAGCGCTACTCCCAAAAATCGCTAATTAATTTCATTATTTTTTTTTCATTTTTTTGTCTCAAAAACATAGGTTATGACCCCTCGTTGGAACGAGCTCGTCGAGCTCGTTCCAATTAGGGGTCATAACCTATGTTTTTGAGACAAAAAATGAAATAAATTAGTTATTCAAAAATTATTTTTGCAAGTGTCGTCTGTTTTTCATGTTAAGTAAAGGGTTAAACCTCAATAAACAAACAAACCACTTAGTGTGTGTCGAAGTTGAAAAACACGAAGTTGAAAAATCTGATCTAAATGCAACATTTATGAAACATAAAAAACGCTGATTATAATTTTTTGACGCAACGCATCGGTGTGTTAAATTTATAAGCAGCTTTCGTATGCCTAAATTGAACACTGGCCTCAGATCACTAAGATACTCTGTTTGACAATAAAGATCAAATAACATACCTAACGTTTAATCTAATTTGGACACCAAGATCAAAAATGGTTAATCATTACAGTATCGCACTACTCGGACTTCGTCCAATGTACGACAGCCTGAACACATTCACAACACGCAATGATCATGCGCGTTAGACTCCAGTGCACCGAATGATCACTCTTACAGCATCACATGAAGCACAGCTCAAATTTGCGTACATGGGGCACGTTAGGCTCCAACGACAAAGTCAGGTAAACGGCAAGGTATGATGAAACGCATAATGTTGGAAGCACCTTGATAAGAGTTTTGCATTGCTGAAGCAAGCGTTCGATGATTTGCTTTGGTTTATTAACACAGGGGACGAAGGTTAACCGCACGGTTACGACACGGTTTTTAAATGACCAAATAAAAGGCTTTAATCAAATGCATTTGTCGTTTATAATGTATAATTTGACACGACGGAGTCAGCATTCTAGTTTGCATATTTGCATAATGCCGTGATATTCCAGGAATATTTATGGTGAGTCAATAATGATTATTGGAGAAAAATGATGAGGAATATTAGTTCAGCATCAGTATTATTTTCCAGAACGTGCTGACTCTGCTTGCGAGAATCTGAGATTTTTCAAATTCGTCATAGAATTTATTATTATGGTACACGTCACTGGCTCGTGTTACTTTTAACCGTTTGTCGTGGATTGATTTCTTTCAATGTTAACCCTTTACCTAACGTAACGGAAAAAACCGACCAGCGCCATTCTCAAAAATCGCCAAAATAATTTTCATTATGTTTTCATTTTTTGTCTCTAAAACACAGGTTATGACCCCTCATTGGAACGAGCTCGTTCCAATGAGGTGTCATAACCTATGTTTTTGAGACAAAAAATTAAAATAATAGTCATTCAAGAATTTTTTTTTGCAAGTGTCGTAGCAGCCGTGATTTTTTGTGACAACAAATTCGTAAGAAAAACGGATCAAAAGTATGTATTATCACCACATCTCTCTATGAGGTGAAAATTCTCTCGATAAATTGATTTCTGCTCTAGATGTTTTTTACAGCTTGAACGACAAATACTCTGAACAGTTTTGGTCACATCTTGGATAAAGGATTTGGTTGAAAGAAGCAAAGAAATCTGGCAGAGTGTTAAGTTGGGTGTTTTCTTCGTTCCGGTTTTCATAAAACAGTACACAACCGAAGAGGTATATTATCACCCGAGAGACAAGACTGCCGTCTACTTCGAACATGGGCATCGAGAAGTTGACCGATCGGGTCTGTCCTGAACCTTGACGGTTCATGTCTCGATCAATAAAAGTACATATTCAAGGCATGCCTTCTTCAGGGAGCGCGTTGGCTCAGTGGTTAAGACATTGAACTTCAAACCGAGAGGTCCACGGTTTGGTCCCCGCCAGAGGTAACTGCGTTGTGTCCTTGGGCAAGGCACTTAATCTCGATTGCCCACGCAGGGGCACGATGGCGCTGTGTACTAAGGCGTAATGCATGTCGATGGTGCGCCTGTCCTTATCCAATGCTAACCCTGCTTGTGTGGAGTTAGTACGTTGAGGAATTTGACAGCTACTCGCCGTTGTTCGGTGATTCTCTCCGGGTACTCCGGCTTCCACAACTCGTGAAACGTAACTGTCCGACACGAGGTGACCCTGGCTGTCGAACGTATCGTTAAGCGCCAATAAATAAATAAATGCCTTCGTAGACGGCATGCCTTGAGGACCTGGTTGGAATCTTTGTCGATCGGGATTATAGCTTAAAAGGTCAAGAGTTCTTGGAAATGTATTTGTTAAAAATAAATACACGTAGAAGTTATGGCCAAATTGTTCATGTCTGGCCACCAACAGCTCGAACCGAGGGCCACAGGCTTCCATTTGTACGACCGACCTGGAGCCAATACTATAAAACCTTAGAATTGTATTTTCTAGAACTGTATTTTCTACCTATTAATATAACTAACAAAAATGAATCATTAGCATCTTAAAAGATATGGCAATTTGCCACCTGGCAAATTGCCACATCTTTGAAAATGCTAATGGTTCATTTCAACCCATTTAAAGTCATAACTAGAAAATACAATTCTCGAAAATACAATTGTAAAAGATTTATAGTATTTGCCCCTGTTCGTGCGACATTAGTCCAAGTAGTTAATCTAGTCTCGTCAGAAAGTACAGGATAATTAGCAAGAGTGAATCGCTATATAATACACCAAAATCAGAGCAAAAGGTCTCACACCCCTTTGATACGCCCTTGACTAGCAAGTCGTATCGTTGATGTTGTCACTGCATAATAATGACGTGTGGTTGAAAGGTCTGAGGCATGCATGTTCATTTTTGACTAATAAATTTAATTCTGGTCAAGGAAAATAGTCTGCCCCTAAATGTAACCGCGTGATAGCGATATTTTAAAATAATTTTCCTTCTCTAAGCATATCATCTATTAAATCAGTTTAACAAGTGCGTTGGACGAAAGGTGACGCTGCTGGTTATGCTGGAAACGAAACAGCAACAATGAGTAAAGATCCTTCAGAACCAGATCGTTTGACTGTACATTTTAACGAAGGCGTTAGTTTCAAAATAAGATAGAAAGCAAGGAAAAATTTAGAATTTTAGCTTCAGTTTTGTTCTTGTAGTGCACTAATTCAAAAATAAAAATACGATTGATGAAGGATATGATGAGATACGATAAGCAAAAAATTCTTGAAAGTCTCGAAAATGGACGTGAATAATATAGCAAGTATGATTCAACCCCGGTTACCGAGACGAGAGCTTTAGGGGATTAGCTAGTGTTAAATTCTCATAGGATCCGAATCTTTTCGGGGGAGCAACTTTTTCCTGTGCAAAATTTCGCGGCGCGGCTCCATCCAGCTAGATCCGTCAAGTGGTATACCCATTGCATATTATGTATACTATGGTATGTACAGTGATATATGTACGCTTTTGGGTATGTAGTATGGGTATATGATGGAATATTGATGGGGATATCTATGACTGGTACAGGTAGTACTTAATACTAGGCCAAGCGATACTGTTGGGTGGGTGGTGATAATACCTGGCCGTCTAGTGCGGTATATAAGCGAGGTATTTTGGAGTGGATGGGGGAAATGATTGACTGTCTAGTGTGGTAGTATAGTATAGTCGGTATATGCCCTATTGGTCTTTTGCTTGTCTTTGGGACTGCCTCCCGTTCGGTGTATTTTACCATCGGGGATTCGTATAGGTCGATTGAATCGGTCTAACTACCAAGGACTACCTCGCAACACATATACTAACTCCTGTGGTAAAACACATTCAATGGGTTAGTATTACCAAAGACAAACAAGAGACCAACAAGGTATATACCCTCCATACCAGACTACCATACTAGACAACCAAGCATTTCCCCACCCACCCACAATACCACCTAGCCTAGCATCAAGTCCTACCTATACAAGTTCATATTTCGTACTACCAATTACAACCACCCAAACGCAGTCGACGGGTTAGTAGAACTAAGGGGATAATAGACCAACAGATGTACAGACCGTACATCCCATACCACCATTGTTAACCACTAAGGACTACCCCGCAACATCGCACTAGAGGACCATGTATTACCTCACCCACCCAACGATATCTCCTGGCCTAATATTAAGTACTATCTGTACCAGTCATAGGATAGTATAAAGCCTTCGGTAGATTAGCAGCACCAAGATCAAACAGGAGTCATACAGGCGTATATACCGCCCATACTATACTACCATACCACTCCCGTACGAAAAGCCCGACAAACCATGACCCGAATAACGTCATATCATACTGTACAGTGGCCAACAACAGTGGTCAATGTTTCTATGATGTCGCGTGCACATCTTGACGTCACGACGTCAATAGTAACATCAGCCGTTTCGTGGGGAAAACATTTTAAAAAAACTCTTCCCCATCAATATTCCATCACATACCCATACTATATACCCATAGCCCTGTGTGTACATATACATCACTATACATACTATAACATACTATATATGCAGTGGGTATACCACTTGCAGGATCTTGCTAGATGGAGCCTTAATTTTGTACAGAAAAAATTTGCTCTCCCAAAAAGCTCCGATTTCTTTGGGAATTTAACTCTAGCTGCTCCCCTAGAGCTTCTGGTAACCGGGATCGAATCGTACGTGCTATACTACTGACATGTTACGGTGGTACAGTTGTTTTCCTGTGAAGTAACGTATGTTCATAACGCCAGATGGAATTGTGAATTGCCCATCCTCTCAGTGATTTATTGAGATCTTTTTAATAGCAAGACAGTTTGTGCATTGACGTCATCTAATTGCAATGTCTGAACTATCTTAGGTCTTTTTTCTCGAGATTATATCTTCATTTTGCAAAAATGAATGGAATTGCACATAGATGTTCTGTTCAGCTTGTGATAGAAATCAGTTACTTCACAACTTAATTATAAAGCAGAAAGTGTCATTTGTGATAGAATAATTGGGACTCATGAAAGTTTAACTCCTTTAGGCCAAAATGCGAGTTGTGGGCAGGGACCTAACTTGCCCAGAATATTGGAAAGGGGTGGGATAACAAACTCTTTCCCGATGACTAGATGAAACTGCCGGCCGGACAACATTAAAATAATAGTGAGCAGTTCCAGTCATCGGATTACTGTTGCTTGAGGGCATGCATTTTTTTTCTAAAAGCTTGAGAGAAAAGACATTGTTTTATGTATGTATATCAATATGTAGGACAAACTGTGCCCCACAGAGTATCCTATGATTTTTATGGTTGCTCGCTACAGAGGACGAGAAAGCTTAAAAATTATATAACGCCCAGTGGAGTCATGTTTGGGATAGTCAACATATTGATCGCATTCCTCAATTTACTCCTGGCTCCAAATGCATTCGAGTCCCTAAAATAGGTGACCTATTTTATATTCAGTTCAAAAATCATAAGTGCACTAAACGAGAGCTCCCTGATGTCAGCGTAAATCAAATTTGACCCTGCAGTGGGATGTCTCATCATGAATGTGGCATTTGCCCAACTGGTCCCGTGAAATTTAATAATAAAAAAAAACATTCCAGATTTCTGGGGTTGACTATAATTTGCGTAGGTCAGCCACACGTCAGTTGGGCAATTGCGTCATGTTTCCAGTGGGGCCAATGCTATAAAACTTTTACAATTGTATTTTCGCGAATTGCATTTTCTACAAGTGAATATAAATGACGGAAATGAATCATTAGCATTGCAAAAGATATGGCAATTTGCCTTTAAAAATGCTAATGGTTCATTTCAATTAGTTATTTTCATAAACAGAAAATACAATTCTGAAAAATACAACTGTAAAAGTTTTATAGTACTGGTCCCAGCTGGACGATCGCCGTACAGTAGGATGCCCAACAGTTTCCCGACGAGTACCCGGCGAAGTCCTTGCATGTGTAAATATTGGAGGGGTGACACATCCCTCCACACAACCCCACCACCGCGATTTACGGCCGTGCCTGTGTGCACCATCAGACTAAGAGTGTTGTGTAACACACTGATGGAATAGAATCGAATTCATAAACTCGAGAACATTCAAGGCGTGAAAGTCCAGGACTATGAGGTATTTATCTTTCCATGGGCAGACGTTTTATCGCTCAAAACAACACCCGGTGGCGTCGGCTTCGTTTGGGAATCGACTAGTTGTCTGTATGTTTATCGGAGTTTAACGACATATTCAACAGCCAGTGTCACATCGTGGGGGGCCATTATTTTACCGGTGGAGGAAGCTGGAGTGCCCCGGAGAAAACCAGCGGCCAATGGCGACCTGCTTGTCAGACTATCCAATTAACTAACTCTGCACAAACAGATTTAACCCTTTACCTAACGAATCGCCCGCATCCGCCCGCGTAATTTGCAAATTCAGCAGTTGAAAGAAATAAATGTTTCAAAATATTTCAACAAAACCATATCATGTGACCCCTCATTGGAACGAGCTTATCGAACTCGTTCCAATGAGGGGTCACATGATATGGTTTTGTTGAAATGTTTGGAAATTTTTAAAAAAAAATAGTAAAATTAAAATACTAAATTTTGATATCGTCTGCGTTGGGTAAAGGGTTAAAAGCGGTTGAAGGCAAGTGCATCATCGACACGCAGTACGCTTTAGTACCCCCCCCCCCCCCCGCCCCCGTGGGTACTCCGGGAAGTGAAGCAGTGCTTGTTTACTGTGGTAAACAAACCAGTGTTTATTTACTGTGGTGAACACGCTCTGTTCTACTGATAAAATAGGTCCCGGTAACTAATGCTTTGAGTGGAAGTCCTCTGTATTATATTTATTTATTGCTGTTTAAGGTCATATATTTCTGCACAACGGCTAATCATGACCATGACACTTTTACGGGTGGAGGAAGCCGGAGTACCCGGAGAGAACCACCGAGCAACGGCGAGCAACTGTCAGCTCCCCAACATACCAACTCCACACAAGCAAGGTTAGCATTGGTTGAAGACAACTCCACCATCGACGTGCAGTGCGCCATAGTACACAGCGGCACCGTGTCCCCGTGTGGGCAATGGGGGTGAAGTGTCTTGCCCAAGGACACGACGCGGTTGCCGCAGGTGGGATTCGAACCGAGGACCTCTCGGCTTGCAGCCTGCACCTCTACCTCCTGAGCCACCGCGCCCCCGTGGAAGTCATCTAAAATGATCAACATAGGTATAAACTACTGGCTGGACTTGACTTTATATCCACGTTGCGGTCATGATTAGGCATTGTGCAAAAATATGTGACCTTGAACACCAATAAATACGCCTTAGTACATAGCACCACCGTGCCCCCACATGTGCAATCATACCATCAACCTTTAAAGTCTAATGCTGAAACCACTGAGCCATCGCGATTCAAGGAACTGACGAGTAGTTTGAAAGCTTGTTTCGATAAGTGGTACTCGTCGTAGTCTTTCTCCAGTCGAACTTCAGCCTAGTACAAAGTAATGACCAGTATTTCAGCCATCGGTAGTATCTCACGATTTTCAGATGAGAACAAATTCACTCCTTTAAGATACTTTTTTAATGGCAAGAAAAAGGGGTAATTGATTCGTATGTAAAAAGTCAGGTTAGCAGAACTCGAAACGTTTAATGTGAACGTCCTGTATTACACTGATGTGAACTCTGCAATTGAGACCCTTCGCGCTTCGTCCAAAATATATCCTATATATCCATTCTTTACCGAACAATACACGAATACGATACTCATTTAAAGGAAGTTCTCGAATAGCTCACATTTTCATTTTGCCCCCCAAAACATAGCTTATGACACCTCATTGGAAAGGGATCGTTCCAATGAGGGGGACGTAAGTTGTGTTTTGAACAAAAATTGACAAATTAATAACATTGGAATAGCACTGATCAGATATTATCGTAACGTTAGACGAAGGGTTAAAACAAAATCAAGCTGTGAAATGTTGTACAGCTTTCTTGAGTTTGGCTTCCGTAGTCCAAGGTCGGTGTAGAACAGCGTAGGGAGAGTGGCATACTCAAGGTGGCTAGTTCATAATGTACCACCCCTGACTAAAATCGTCATGGAAATCGACTTACGATAGTTATCCCCCTTTAAATTATTACCTATGATGGCAGTAAAAAATAACCCACGTTTCCTTTTGTTACCTTTAATAAACAAAAACAACAGACAGCTCCCAGGGCTGTCTGTTGTTTCTATTTATTAAAAGTAGCAAAAAGAAATTTGTCTTTTTTATGGAAAGCTAATTAGAAGCAATTAGTTCACATATACTCCTCCATTAAGAAGATCTACCAGATAACACCTACCAACACTAACGTGTCCACTTTGTTGGCTCTCTTTAGCGAATATAAGTTATCTCGGGCAACATCCAGGGTACATGGAGATTTAATACCTGGATGTCGGCTTTCAACCATGAGGCGCAAGCCGACGATTTTGTCCCGCCTCCTAACACAGAAATAATGCCGAGATGTAAAATATGATCCCACATTAAGACTCAGGCGACGAAGTTTAAACCCCACACTGAGCCTCAGGTTTTGAACCAAACAGCGAAACAAACGTCACAGCAAAACTAAAAATAGACCGAGTCTATTTCCGAATCGTTGTTTATAAACCAGGTCACATATGGAGAAGTTTTAATTTTTTGTTTTAAAAAATTCAAATTCAGTATCAACGTCTTTCTCTGACAAATACTCTCTAAAAAGCCGTGCGGCAGTATTATTTGATTTGACGGTGGATTTAGGCGTGAGTTCAATCCGTTTGTGAACGATGTCTCCATCGGAGTGACAAGCGAAGCGAGAGATTGACATTTTGTATTCTGCTCAAACGATATCGAAGATAAACAGATGAGTTGCTCCCCTTGATGTTCTCACCCCGCAAAGCGCAAAAGTATATTTGCGAACCCGATTCAATCTGTTCAGTTCTCATCGAATACGACAGCCAACCAGTGCTTCTACTCATATAGCTGCAACGATGTTTTTTAATTTGGTTTAGTATTCGCTACAATACGACAATAAGTTGGATATAACTTAACAGTATTAATAGCAGTTTCTTTAATCGATGTGACCCAGTCGGGGTCAAAGGTTATTTTTATGACCTGGATGTTTCTCGAGTGACAAACGGGGAACAACGGCGCGCGCTCTTTTCACCCGCATGTCTGGATACCATGGCTATTTGTTTCGGTCACGTTGACCAGTCAGAAGACGCGATGCATACTGATACAGGGACAATGTGTTTTTACAGTAATTTGCAAGTTTTTATTCTTCACAGGAAAGAAAATTAGCAAATCTCTCCCCTAAACTTTTATGTTAATGGAAAGGGCATGGTCTGTTTTATTTGTCACGACGCACACACTGTTGATATAATGAATAGACAAAAATTACAGAACATGAAAAGATGGTGAAAACGTCGTTTTTCTTATTTTTAAATAAGTTTCAGCGGAAAATTATAGTGAAACGTTCAAACTGCTTGAGAAAAAATGTAAAACGCCAGCTGCTATATTTGTATACTACTCTACAGGACAACGCCTTAATTAACCCTTTACCTAACGCAGACGATATCAAAATGTATTATTTTAAATATCCTTTTTTAATTTTTTTCAAAAAATTTTAACAAAATCATATCATGTGGCCCCTCATTGGAACGAGCTCGACGAGGTCGTTCCAATGAGGGGTCACATGATATGGTTTTGTTGAAATTTTTCGAAAAATAACATTTTTTCAGCAGCTGAATTTGCATATTACCCGGGCGGATGCCCGTGATTCGTTGGGTGAAGGGTTAAGTTTGTGAAATGATGAGCACATCGATGATATACATTCGCTAACATTGCGAAATTTCATTTTTGTATGTGAAAGGCCCATCCCCTAAGTGTTACTTTTACTGACAGCTTTAGGGAATTAAGAGGAACTAATTTTCCTGTAAATCCCTTCCAAAAACGAAAAGTGTCAGCCATGCTCCGTTAATTCAGTAGACAACATAACCTGAGTAAGGACGTGGAAGCGCCTTGGTATGCAGTCCGGACATTCGAATACTGGAACAAATTAAAACTAACGATCAAGTAATGTCGGTGTGGTTATAGTCTGTAGGACTATCGCGTTTAAAGCAAAAAGATGTAACCACTCCAGGAAAAAAATATTGCTATTTTGGCGAAAATCTGCGCTGGAAGAATTGGAAGGTAAAGTCAACCGAGAGGAAAGACACCCACAGGACGCTTGTCCGTCCCAGGAACATGATACGTCATAATCTCATTAAGTAGAGTGGCTGCTAAGTGAATGTGTGGGGTAGACCAATCAATATTTTTAACGTGCAGACCACATTGAAAATGTTCACTGTTCAACCCCCAAATAATGAATATGGACTCGTCAATGGATTGCTGCCATTAAACTGATATTGAATATACCACCAGGGTTCAACGGGTTAAGAGAATTTTAAGCGACATCAACTAACACGCCACATGAGAGACAAGCAAATCCCACATCTTGAAGTATGTATTTGCGTTTATAGACATTCTGGGCGTCTTCCAGTTCAAATGGTATCAAAGACACTGGGTAATTATTCTACCGACATTTCGTTTTTCGAGAGAAATGCAATTATGTTCTCCATCATTTGGCTGTGGACTTTTAAAAACACAAGCTGTACAAACCAATATTTTGTATATTTGTATCCAAGACGTTTCCAATATAGCGGGGGAGGAATTCGTCACATACAGGTGAATTGTGCACTTGGTGATACCTTCTTGAAATTTGGCACACTGTTAGTGTAGGCTATGAGGTTCTCAAAAACGATCGGCTACAAGTTGACACCGACCGGTGGCGACCAGTAGCGGCACAATCCAAAATGGCCGCCAGCGGCTGAAGGGAACCTCCTTTTCGACGGTCTACCGACTATACATCCGATTGTAAGGGCGCGAAAGTGAACTCTGATCCACGCACGTGTTGGAAACAGACGTGGGAGATGATGTAGAATAAAACGAGATTCTCTATACGGACGCATCAATTTCTTGGAACTTGAAAAGAGCGTTGTTTCTCCGGGATCAGCGTCATTCAGGCAAACCTGAATGACGCTGATCCCGGAGAAACAACGCTCTTTATGAAGCAGTCTCTTTGCCATACAATCTCTTGTTTGGCGTAATTCCGCAAGCAATTCTGATTTGTCTGTCGAAATTAATTCGAGAACGCGATTGTTCACAAAAATCATTCACAGAATGAGTGAGAATCCTCTTCGTGTACGGACTAGTACTGACTGGGAACGTTGTTGCTTTTGCCAGCAAGACAGTTCCAAGAAATTGATGCGTCCGTATAGAGAATCTCGTTTTCATGACGCCTATAAAGCTATTGAGGAAGACATAACGCGCTTCCTAGATAATGGCGTTGAGCTTCCATATAATTTGACCATTGATTGTTTGATGAGAGAGAGTGATGAGTGTATGTCGATGTCACTGTTGACGAATAAGGCAATATATCATAAGACATGCCGTGACAGTATTCGGACTCACATCGTACAGCGCGTGCTACACAAGCGAGAGCGAAATGAGGCAGTGGCATCCTGCTCCACGCTGAGTCCTAAAAGAACACGGACAAGTTTTGAATCTGGCTGTGACAGGAAACTGCCCCAGTGTGTTTATTGTCACAAACGCGAAGGTGACAGCAGTGAGCCTATTTGCAGATCAATGTCTGATAACAATAAACTCAAAATTATGGCAAAGGAAGCCGAGAACTGGGTTGTTTTTTCTCGGGTCAATGCAGCATTTGATTCCGCTGCTAGTGATCTTTACTATCACAAAACCTGTTATTGTAAGCTTGCCAATGAAGCACGAGCGGCTAAATCTAAAAAGTCGAAGAACGCCGAACATTCCGCGTCAGGCCTGCCCTATGACCCTCTCGTTATGGCAGAGCTCATAACATTTGTTGAACACAACGATTCCGCGATGAAGCTTGTCGATCTCAAGAATCTGTACAGTCGGAGGTTGAAGCAAGTCGGTTCTGATTGGCTTAGTGAAGAAATACATTCCACTCGATTCAAAGAACATTTGTTGCAGAAATTGGGCGATGGCTGGGACGCCTTCACACAGGGTAGAGATGTGTTTATTTCAAGTAGGTTTCGAGTTGGCTCCTTGTTGTCCGAATCTTCAACTCGTATAGTGTCTGAGGAAGAGGCAAAAAAGATAGTTGATGTGGGTCTTCTTCTGCGTAAACACATACTCATATCTCAAGCTCCTTTCACGGGATCATTTTCATCTTATTGCTTGAGCGAGCCTGTACCCAACTCACTCCTGACTCTTCTTAGAGTTCTACTTGAGGGCACATGTAGTATACAGAACTTAGGCGATGATGAGACTGTTAATGCCAAGACTCGAGTGGCTTGTACTATTTCACAGATGTTGATCAGCAATTCAGCGAAACGCTCCGAACATGCACAAAATGTTCACCAGAGACGTGACAGAGAAACTCCAATGCCTCTTTATGTGGGTTTGAAGTTGCATGCCCATGATCGTATGAAAAATCTTATCAGAGATTTTCATCAAATGGGACTCTCTGTCTCTTATGATCGCGTAATGGATGTTCGCAGGAGTTTCGCGAGAGCTGTTTCACTGCGGTTCAAGAACGAAGGTGTTGTAGTCCCAGCTAACTGCAAACGTAATGTTTTCTCGATAGGAACCACTGATAACATTGATGTATCTGGTAGATCTGATATGCATGGTACGTCCATCACACTCATTGGTCAACTGAGCAGGGACAATGTGGGTACTGATCCCCCACCACTGAGTTTAGATGTTCCAGAAGACACACAAATTGAACTCCCAGACGACTATGCATTTGTTCCTTTCGTTGAAGACTTTGGTGGGGACATCAGGCTTGAATCTCCAGATGAATGTAATGTACGGCCCAATGAATATGCAGATTTGAACGTGGGAGAGAATGACTGGTTGTCTCATGTGTCACAGATCAGCAATAAAGGGAAGGTTGATGGCAGCTGGCAGCTTGATGAAGTCCCTGTGACCTTTTCAGGCTTCTTTTCAAAACATGAAGATCAAGACAATGTCAAACCTCGTGCAGTTATTGGGGTATTCCCTGTTTTCAGTGAGCAGAAAGCGGACTCACTCAGTATGCAGAAGCATGCTATGTATGTGGTCAGGGAAGCTACTGCTTTCGTAAACCCCGGCCAGATACCTGTCATTGAAGGTGACTGTCCGTTGTATGCCAGGCAGAAAAAATGTCAATGGCTGTTCCCAGAGGAGATAGGTGAGGATCGAATGGTGTGTATGATTGGATTCCTGCATCTTGAAATGTGCACCCAAGAAGCTGGTGGTAAGCTTATGGGTGGTTCTGGTTGGGAGCGAATGTTTCACCTCGCAAAGATATTCACACCCGGTGTAGCATCATCCCTACTTGGTGGGAAACATGTCAAGAGGACGCGACAGGCATATCTTCTCACTCTAGCTTGGCTTGAGATCCTCAGAAAGAATGCTTATGAGATTTACTGTCAGCAGACTGGGCCCCATGAGTCATTTGAAATGTGGGAACAGAGGATTCTTTCACAATCTCCAACTGCGCGCTATTGGGGTGAAATCGTTCGGAACTTTCTCTTGACAAGCTGTCAATTCGTTCGGAACCAACGAATCGGTAACTGGCCTGGTACACTGTGTTCTATCGATGAGTTGTGCAGTTACTTTTTTGCCCTAGGACATACAAATTATTGTCGGTGGGTCCCCGTATTTCTGAGAGACATGTCTCAGCTACCCAGGCGGCATCCTTCAATCCACAACAAATTCATGGAAGGCCATTTTGTGGTCCAGCGTAGTGAGAGGAAGTTCAGTATGATGGGTTTAGATCAGAGCCAAGAACATAGTATCCAACTACTCAAAGAAGACAGTGGTCCAAAAGGTCTCTATGGCCAGGCTGAAGAGAAAGTCGTTATTGAGCTTTCAAGGTCAGAAGTTCTGCGTGTTATAGATGAGTATGAATATGCAAGTTTCCACACAACATCATCAGATAACACGGAACACCCGGAAAGTTCGGTATCAGAGCAGAAAAAATTTCTGAATCAATTGAAATCTCTCCTCGATCTGGTGAATCAGGGACTCATTATCAACCCTTATGATGAAACTAGTGGTCAGCTGGTGACATTAGATACTGGTGAATATATGGACCCCGAAGTTAGTAAGAGTTTACGGTCATTACCCGAAAGGGGCAAGCATTTATATTCCACTTTCTTGAAGGAAAGGCTTGTGGAATGCACCGTACCCCTGAATGATGTTATTCCCAAGGCAAATATATATACCTTCCTTAACCCACCCCCAGCCAACCTGGACAAAGGCCGAGACAAACTCATGTCAAGTAAAGCAACTGCCGCAATAGTTACCCAGATGTTCGTTTCACTGCAAGCCCGGCCTGATTCAAACATGGATGAGTTTTTCATGCACGAGAATGCACGTGATCCGCCAGCATTATCCGATAGAGGTAAGCTACGGAGTGGGACAAAATCTCAAATTCTCAATTGTTTACCAGCTATTCCTGCACAAGGGAAGAATTCAGCAGCTAGACAAGCTTCAGTTGTCATCTTGGATATGCCTGCTGTAGTCCATGTAATCAAACCACAGAAAGCGGATCTGTTTGGAGAATATGCTCGATTGCAATTATTGCCATACATCGAATCTCTGATTAACACGAACACCACAAGGGTTGATGCGATCTATGACTGTTACCCCGAAGGCAGTTTGAAGAATCAGACGCGAGCAAAACGCCTCGGTGAGACAGCAGTTAGGTTGATACGGGTGTCCGAGAACGTCCCTTTACCTAAAGGGAAGAATTGGCAGGCATTCTTGAAAGTTAGTGAGAATAAAGACGAATTTTTCAAGTTCCTGTCTGCTGAACTGCTGAAATTAACATCAACATCCGAGTACCAGTTGTTAACGACATCAGGAGAATATGTACTATGCAATAAGGATGTTAGCTTATGTGACATATCTCCATCGAACCACGAGGAAGCAGACACGCGCATGATGCTTCATCTCAACCATGCAGTCTCACAAGGTCACAAAATAGCTTTTCTTCGCACGGTTGATTCTGATGTCGTCATTCTGTCTTTGCACCATTTCGCAACATTCCGTGACCTTGGACTCAGTGAGCTGTGGATTGGGTTTGGAATTGGAAAGGCATATAAAGATATGCCAATTCATGAGATAGCTTCACAACTTGGACCTGATTACTGTAAGGCCCTGACTTTCTTCCACGCCTTCACAGGTTGTGATGTAACATCCAGCATGCTCGGCATTGGGAAGAAGACAGGATGGAATGCATGGATGAATTTTCCCGCATCAACTGAAATGATGATAGAATTGACTGAGAATCCGCAAGTCTTTTCAGAGGATTCCCCTCATATGCAGCATATCGAAAAACTCACCATACAGATGTACAGTAACAGTTGTGTCAGTACACGTGTCAATGATGCGAGACGGCATATGTTCACACATGGCCTTAAGTCTATGGAAAACATCCCGCCCACCAAAGCAGCTCTGTATCAACATGTAAAAAGGGTAATTCTTGTGTCATCTTTCATTTGGCATCGTGCTCTGCAGAAACACTTATGTGTGCCAGACCCATCACAGTACGGATGGGAGTGGAATCCACGTCTCAATATTCTGGTCCCATTTTGGACTCACCTAGGAGACGCAAGTGCTGCATGTGCACTGATGCTCCACTGTAGTTGTGCCAAGGCCTGCAAGGGCAATTGCAAATGCTTGAAAGCTGGATTAAGGTGCACACCTTTGTGTAAGTGTGAAGGTGGCTGTTGTAACAATATTGAGTAGTATACTGTCATGTTAG
This sequence comes from Pictodentalium vernedei, assembly GCA_031216915.1. Taxonomy (NCBI): domain Eukaryota; kingdom Metazoa; phylum Mollusca; class Scaphopoda; order Dentaliida; family Dentaliidae; genus Pictodentalium; species Pictodentalium vernedei. Next base: position 286,836,773 of record CM062291.1, read on the forward strand.
GACCAGTCATCTCCTATTCTGGTATTTTTTTTTCCATTTTCGGCCAGTTAACACATGTCATGTTTCTAGTTGAGTTGATTTTGCTAACAAATGTTCATCCCATGTGGCTTGCTACATTGTCCGGGGTATAGGAATACAGTTTTAGATTTCGGAAAATAGTCTGTTATTTACTGCACAAGACGGTGTTAATTCATGCATAGCATGATACAATATCCCCAACTATTTTGCCTCTGTACAACAGTTGATACCTTCGTTCACCCGTGTGTTCATCTATGGTATCCTTGTCTTTCTCTGGCCATAGGCCACATGTGACTAGTCAGTTCCTACTCCATAGCAAATCAACTTGGAAATCCTTCATCTTGTAGCGCACTCATGTCTCAATGAATCCATACCTGAGTTGATCTAATAAATCTAACGTAAGGTATCAAATTGCCATACCGGATCATATTTCGATAAGTTATTCGCTAAAACATTTCGACCACTCATCGACATCAAAGGTCATGTTTTGGCTCCCAGTGGTGGCTATATCTCTATATCCCTGGTAAAGTAGCATACCATGAGGGATGGGCATTAAGTGTCGGCAACATTAATCCTGACTTGGAACACACCACATCTTAACTGGCCGAAAATGAAGAATACTACTTGTAGTCAAAAAATATTCCTGTACCTCGAATGACTGCAAACATACACTCACCCCTTCTAGTCCCATTTTGCCAATGTTCTATACTGGCAAGATAACATTGTATAATTAACAACGGGAACTAATGCATCCCGAGTTCATTCCAGCACTGCCCTTGCTGGCAGACGTGTCGCTATGGTGTTGAGATTGAACCAGAACTCCTCTAGAAATTTGATAGTTTTATTTTCTTAGAAAATAAATCTATCGAAAATGCCGGAAGTTGAGAATAGACTGTCACTTTAATTGGATTATCAAATGTCCAAGTATCCCCACTGCTGCATACTATCGAGTACCCTTGTTCATGTGTTGACAGGAATCTCTCATACCATGTTCATTTGACCATTGCATTCCCGAGAAACATTCAACACTAATTTATCTACGGACGGACGATCATACTGACAGTCAGACACACAGACGCACACTTCGACGGAAATTCTGATCCCATTATCCATTAATCTTCCCCCCAACTTGTTCCAAGGGCTTCACTCCATCATTCACATCAATTACAGCACATGTATGGTGTTAGGTTTGGAGCTTCAGTTGTGCGATCGGCGAAAATAGCTTTTTTTCGATCCGCTTGGCGGCCATTTTGGATTTCGCTGCTAGTGGTGGCTAGAGGATGGTGCCAACTTGTAGCCGATCGATTTTGAAATCTCTGATGCCTACCCTTACATCATGCCAAATTTCAGGAAGGTATCACCAAGTGCACAATTCTAGCGAATTCCTCCCCCGCTAATAGTTTTTGTTGCGAAGCGACTTAGAAAATAAGTGCCTTTCTCTCTCAAACGAAACATCGGCAGAGGGGAATAAGTCTCCATTTGTTAAGCCACTATTTGGCAAGCAATCCAGTGACCAACAATATTGTGTTGAGATCCCAAGAGTGACTTTTGGAAATGTCCGAGAGAACTCTTGTACGGCGACGGAAATGCATCACGAGTGATAATCCAACAAGAGTGACGACCTGAAAGAAATAACGGATTGTTGCGAACAAAAATTGAAAATAAGCTGCATTTGGATGTCGTGTATCTATAGAAAGTTGGTATGTGAGCGATTTTTTCGGTCAACACTTTGATATATTTCTATTCCGTCTCGCGTTTCACAACTGAGTTATTCTTTGACTTTTTTTCGAAATCTGTACCTTGGATTCCGTGTTAGAATGACGATATCGTGAGCGTTTCGTCCACACTCTATGACCTGAGATGACGCGTAACGCGATACTTGTTCAATATTTCACTTGCAGTTCAACGTATAATCAAAGGAAGATGACGATGTTAAACTTTTGAAATAGTTCCCCACCTCAGATACTGACAGTGATTTAGGACATGGGCTATACGTATCACTGGGGAGAGTTTGTGGAGGATAGAGCGAATCGAGTCGCCGAGTTAATGAGGGTTCTACCCCGAAGGGATTGGGCGGGGGGGGGGGGGGGCTGCTTCCTTCCTTTTGGACCCATGACGAAAACACCTCCATCTATTTCATGAAATTGATTTCACACAATAACCTATGTTATGTTGTACAATTCGGATCTTATAAGAGAATGTTGTAATGTGAGATACCAAGAACATCTGATTCACCATGTAAGCAGGCACGAATGTTTGGTTGTGACTTCATTGCACTGTACAGTACCAACGGAAATAACTTGTACATGTAAACGCAAAATAACGGCGTTTACGGTTCCGTTTGGCATTGCGTTTCTAAACGAAATATAACGGCGTTTTTCGTTTTCAGTGCGTTTGTAAACGAATATGTTTCGTTTACCTTCGTTTAAGTAAACGTTTTATTCGTTTAAGTTCGTTTACATAAGCGAAACTCGTCGTTCATGATACCCGAGCACATGCATCAATTGAGTCGTGTTCAGACAATATCACAACCAAGTCAGTGTGATCATTCGGTGTCAGTGGCGTAGACACTGGGAAGATAATGTGCAGTCCCGTAGGAAAATTATTGGGACCATTCTAGGCGAATTTATGCCTATACGTGTAATAGCATAAAAATATGGGCGTTTTGTGTGTGAGTTGGAGGGAGTGGGGGGGGGGGGGGGCACACCACAAAATTTCCGACCAAACAGAGTCACAAAATTTGGGCTTGCTTAGGCGTACGGGACACCTTTTCGGGGGGGGGGGGGGGTCTCAAATATTTTTCCGAAAAGTGATGCTGCGAGCATTATTGAGTGAAGTGGTCCTTGGGTGGGTTTGGGTGTGGGAGGAGGTGTTCCCCTTCCACAGTTGTAGCTAACGGCCTGTTTATGTCTGTAATTAGCTAGAACAAACTGTTACGCTGGCGTGTCTACAACCCTCAGATGCGATATCAATCTGATAAGACGGTATTACAGGTATATGTACGAACATGGACCTGAAGTCCGTAATATACTTTTTTGGTGTGGTACGACCTGTGGGACGTACTACACCAAAACATTATATTACAGACTTTGTATCCAAGTTAGAACTGATGGGACATAATCCTTTATTGAAGATAAAACTGCCCAAGTGAGTAGGTCAGTCAAACTTGCCCGAAACAATCATAAAAACTGGCCGAAAAAAATGTATTTGCCCCGACTGGAGGGGAACTGCAGTCCTCAAGCCTCCCTGAAACATACGCCCATGTTGGCGTGAACCCCGGTCACCGAAAAGCTGTCTATGTCACTTTGCTCTTTTCGATTGTAAGGCCTGTATGCTGCTTCAAGTGCCTTGGTCGGCGCGGAGGTGCCACCTCCCACAGATGGGGTCGGGGAAAATTATTTTATGCTTGATTCTTTTTACCAGGATACATATACATGTACATAAACGTGAACTTTATTTCTTGGTTGTTTAAAATAATAAAAAAGAGGAATTTTGTCGGTTACCAATCATTGAATATCAACGATAGATATCACGTTTGTATTTGTTAATTGTCAAGATAGATATTACAGTTGCTATTTACTCAGCCAATATGAAAAGACAAAACACAATTTAAAACTTAAAACACCGATATTCCCTTTCCATAATAAAACTTTGGCCAGTCACTGATTTGCCATGGTCCTCTGGTAATTGGATTAAGTAAAGTCAATTAACCACGTGTTTTAATTCGTTTGTTTGATCCCTTCTGTTTGCTACTGTCGGTAATTATTTTATTAGTAGCTCTCATGATTAGTGTGTTTATTTTGCGTAATTGGGGTTATTTTTTATTAGTAGTGTTATTTTTCCGTTTTCAAAGGAGAAAAATAAATGCTGACCATTGGCCCTACAATATTCGAAAACGCCTTTTACGAGGATTCGAAAACGCCCTTTACGAGGAAAACATTCCTCTCTTTTTGTATCATTGGTTGCTCGTAATGATATAATGACCAAGTCTCCCAACTCACCTTGAATACACCCAGTTAGCAAAATGAATTCTATTAAACGAACTAGGGTCCCGTATATTATACGCCAGAAGATTGTCAGTCTGAATGAAGGAGGCTCAAACTTTGACAAGCCCCACATAACCTAAACCAGGGCCGATACTGGTGGGAGCGCTCAGAGCCTTGAATTGTAAAAACAAATCGGGAAGGGGAGAACTCCCAGCACCCCACTACACCACCACCCCCGTCGGGGCTAGGCAATTCGGAAATGGCCTTCGCCTTCGCACCAGGATGCTATCCGACATGCAGAGGTGGGTGAGGTGGCAGGGGAGGGGCGCCCCACACTCTCCATGTCGGAGTTTTATTTACTGCTGGCTTCGGGCCTGACCTAAGCGGAGGTTCAGTAGTTATTTCCAGGCCTACCATGATCGACATTAACTCTCGCCGACCCTGTCGGATATTTTTCAGTTCCTTGTTTTGGGCATACATGTAAGTAAAGGGTTAAAAATAAAACACGTACCTTTCCAACAGCAACCTCGTGCACTCTTCTCCACTGAATGAGGTAAGATTCTCCTATCTTTATTGGGTCTGTCAGTTCTTTAAAAAAAACCGAGCTTCTCACTTGTATTGCATTGTCTTCAATATACCTCACCAAATGGTGACTCGGCGTTGAAGACATTTTCCGTCGGTTCATTTTGATTCAGAAAAGTCGAGTGATAAATTCAAGTCAAGTAATCACCTTTTTAAAAGGGAAATTTGTTCTGTCTATACTGTCTTGACCAATGACTGCATGTACAAATGTAGGTGTGTCCTAGTGCCTTTAATGTTAAGAACAACATCTTGTTATTTTTATTTTTACAAAAAACTGTTTTTAGACCCATTGTTTTAGATACAAACAGAAAAGGTTCTCAGTGCTTGGTATCAAAGGTTCGTACCGCAGTAAATTTTAATTACAATAACAACCAAACTTAAAATGACAAATCTGAATGGTATTCTTAGAAGAAATATGGGATGCCAGCTTTTATGTGGCTTGGCCGCTTGGGGTCGACAACAATCAAATAGAAAGGAAATGATACAATGTACATGTATGAATACAAAGTCGAGACAATTTTTAAAACAATGTTTTTTCTGCAAAAATGCAACACCATTACTTTTCCAGAAAACACTTTTCAGAAGCCCTTCAACTTTCAGTTTCGGTTTGAAAATTAACTTGGTATTGATATTGAAACCTAAAAATTCACAAATGGAATTAAAACGCCAGATTTCACGTCCCATTCCAGTCATCCGTTATACGCCTATCTTAAAAGCAAAAACGTACCATTTTAAAAATCTTCCCCATTAATTTGTAACCGTGCTTCGATAAAAGTGAACGCAATAAAATGAATTGTTCCGATATTGCGGAAATGATCAGTCTGTTTGCAAACCGTTTATATGTCGTTCGGTACGTGTACATATAAATGGACTATCGTTTGTCTTCCGTTCAGCTAAACGAAAAAACGTTTAGCTTTCGTTTAGCTAAACGAAAAATCGTTTACCTTTCGTTTAGCCTTCGTTTAAATCATCGAAATACGGATCGTTTATAAACGTTTGGTAAGCGGAAAATAAACCCGTTTTTCGTTTAAATGCTATTTGTGAACGCGTTTACAAACGAAGAATAACGGCGTTTAATGTACAAGTTATTTCCGTTGGTACTGTATGTAACACACGCATAATAATAACACTTTGGCCAGCCGCTGATTTGTCGCGGTTCTCGGACGAGAAGGCATAGCGTCATTTGTGTGACAGCCTTTGATGTGTTGTTGTTTCTTGTTTCGACTATTGGTTGCAATACTACAAATTACAGAGGCTTTTCAGTCAATATACGATGCATTTGACATTTTTCTTTCAGCGAAGTTTAAACGTCTCACCCCTCCCTTTAGAAAGGGTCAAGATTCTCCACTTGAGGCCCAGTTTCTATCAGACAAGAGTTTTTTATGGCGAAGTAAGGAGGCGCGCTAAATCGGTAACACTGAATTCGAAACATCAAAATCTCAACCTGCAAATGTTTCAATAATGCATCTTTTGGGAGTTTTCCAATTCAACCTTGTTCTTTGAGCCCTGTCAAATAAGATTCAATTGGTTAATTTCCTAACTACGTTATGGGAAAAGGTTTATACTTGAAAGTCACTTGTTACGGGTGGATGGAATCGGAGAACCAGTAGAGAACATCTAACAGCGGTGAGTAACTGCCGAACTCTTCAACTTACTAACCCGTTAACATCGGTTGAATGCATATGTACAGTCAATGTGTAGTACGCTGTAGCACTCTGCGCCACCTTGTACCCACATGGTCAGTTGGAATGATGTGTATTGCTCAAGAACATACGCAGATAACCGGAGTTATGATCAGTCCTGACAAGTGATGAAAAGGTTGCGAAAATGCGGTACAATCAAAGGTTTCTACCTAAGCTATTTATAGATTATGCCTAAATAATGATATCGTGGGCAAACACTGGAGGCAAAATGATACATGTACACGTATGACCCATGAAAAGGAAGAAGACATGAAAATTGGATCATTGTATCGAAAATTCAATATTTCTTTTATGCAGTTTTGTGCACGTGATCTCCGTTACTTTATTCCCAGTTCTGAGTTCCTTATTCGACTTTCGTTATCAACCGATTTTATCGGTTGATAACGAATGTCGAATAACGAACTGTGAATAAGTAATGACTGGCAGGTCCTCTGCAGCTTTGATGGCTTGGAATGACTCTCAGTAGTGCCATTTTGTTGAATGGGCGGTTTAAAAGCAGCCGCCAGATATGTAGAGAAATTGTTTAGGAATGTGTTGTTCACGCCTTGACGTAACGTACTTCACGTACTTTAAGGTGTGGTGAAAATCTACTGCCGAACACGAACCCTATTAGTATGGAACAAACCTTCACGTATGTGCCTACCTGCAAAACCTTAACACCTACAACGCAGTAAACATTTTTCAGTGAAGAAAAGTTTGCATCCAAACGGCACACGACAAAATGGGAAGTGAATCGGTGATGGTAAACTGTTACAATTTAATCCTAAAGCTCGTCCCCACCTTTTTCCTGAAAAATGTCAATATTATATGATTCAGTATCAAAACTGGCACAGAAACGTGGTTTCGCTCGAAAGTCTTTAATGTAATAAGTTGGTTTGTCGCAGATCGCACTTAGTATTGAGGGGACATAGTCTCTATCCATGAAATATAAAACAAAGGGCTTCGGGTTGCAACTTGATTCATACTGAGACTGAATTTTGCCCGAATTCGGGCTGAAATGCATGATCCCAAACAAATTTTTCGCCATTAATTGTTTGCGTGTGGGCATCATCCACCTCGAGAATAGACTACGCAGAATAATGTTATCCCCACACCAGTGCTTCGGATTATCCATCAATACACGAGTAATAAAAACAATTTTTTCGAAGTGCGTTTCACTTTTGTTTTCTCTAACTGGTATCTTGTCCTTCCTGTAACGATGTAACGGTGATGCAAAAACTGAAATGGAAATAATTTAACGTGTAAATGATAAATTCCTGGCAGTTCTGTTTCTAACGTAGGAACACAGTAGAATAAATCAAGAATTTTATAGACAGACATCTCGTACTCAGTAGACCTCAAATGGTTGTGATGAAATTACATATCAACATCAATATAATTCCCATGAAAATGAAATAGTCACCATGTTTATGTCGCTACAATAAGGACATCACGAGTACATGGGCAGCTCAAATATCGCCATAACTTACACGTTAAGTTTTTAAGCCTGCATTCCTTTGTTTTTCATTCGAGGAAGGTGTGTTCTTTGAGAAATATCAATAAATGTTATGTTTATCAATCTTTCGTTATTGTCCTACTGAAATATGAGCTCACAAGTACACCTGGAACTTAATTAAGCACCCCCTGAAATGTTTCATGACAGTGAAGTTGCTGTTACTGATTATTGTGTTTTAACGATTGCTATGTCTTGAAATACATTTCATCTTTTGAAACATGATGTTTCTGGTTGATAGCGTACCCCAAACACATCCCTCGTCCATGTGAAGCATGCGTCCCACGAATGTCACAAAAAACACTATCATCCACATGCAATATCTAGATATAAAATAAGAAAATTTGTCACTTCTTTTATCAATAAATGTTGACATGGCAAGGAGGAGACTGTCAGAAGAACTAAGCTGACAAATCGTTGGCATGCATGCAACAGGCATGTCATTCAAAGCTATTGGAAGGAATGCAACTTAGCTATAGTCATTCTGTTATCAGAAGACTTGTCCGAAAGCATCAACAAACCCACGATGTTAAGGACCGACCAAGGCCTGGACAACCCCAAAAGACCTCCCCTCGGGAAGACCGGAGTCTAGTACGTCCCGTTAGGCGTGAACCCTTTGCTTCAAGTGGGGTTTTGAAACGCCTTTGGCTCTCCAACAGGCGTTTGTGGAACAGAAATGTCCGAAACCGTCTCAGAGCACTGGGTATGGGGTTCATAAGGGTCATCAAGCGTCCAGCTCTGTCCGATCAGCATCTTTGACGACGTTTGGAGTGGTGTATGACACGACGACATTGGAATCCCAGGACGTGGAGGAGAGTCCATTGGTCAGACGAGAGTAGGTTCCTGGTTCACGTCACAGATGGTCGCATGAGAGTGTGGAGGCATAGAAATATAATGCCTGCGTGCCCAGGAACATCAGACCTGCTGCTCCTTTTGGTGGAGGAACAGTTATGATCGGGGGATGCCTCTCTTGTGATTGTAAACTTGATATGGTGACTGTACGTGGGAATCCCAATGATCATCAGTACATCCGCGACATTCTCAATCCGGCTAACGTGCCTCATTTTGACAACCACCCGGTAGCTACTCGCACTGTATTCACGGACGACAATGCAAGGCTACACCGTTCCCATGCTGTGAGAGCATTTCTTCAGAACAACGCTATTACAACACTACCTTGGCCTGCAATGAGCTCCCAGTTGAATCCCTCAGAACACATTTGGGACATTCTTGGGATCCGCCTATACTGAATTTCGCCGATTTGGAAGCATGAGGAGTGGCAGCAGTTGCCTCTGGACTGTACCAAAAGGCTCACTGGTAGCATTAGGAGGAGAGTTCAGGCTGTCATTCATGCACGCGGTGTATACACTAGCTACTGACGTCAGACACTGCTATTGTGTTCAGGAGATAACAAGTTACATTTTTGGTCAGTAATTACAGGCATTGTGTCATCATTACCGTTCCAGCACCAAACTTGTCGAGAGAACATTTTTCCACCAAAAGCATTAGTGATAGGTATGTGTAATTAACGCCATTAAAATACTGCATGTTGTTATCATTGTGTTGTCTTTCATTTGTGAATAGATCATTCTTTCGGCAAACAATCACTGTTGGCCATCTGAAAGATTCAAAGATAGCATGAAAGTAATGATAGTTTCCATTAACACCATTGCGAAAAAACAGGGGGTGCTTAATCAAGCTCCAGGTGTATATATCCGTGCCTGAAATCCGTTAAAATGGATCATGTTCTCTCGTCTTGTTCTGTCTTGGGTTATTTTACTATATTCGTTCTAATTGGCACGAAAATGTTTGTTCCCCGGGGAAGTTTCTGGATCACCTTTGGGAGATACACAATCTTAATACAAAACGAGATGAAATGAAGTGGGAGGAGAAAAAATATTTCTGCTGCGATTGGCAAATATTTTTTCCCCACTTCAGTTAGCCTGGCTACGCACCTGCACCTGTTTTCATCCAGAAATATAGGATTTAGTGTTTAAAGGTTAGATTAGCTGCTGACAAAACCTTGTGAATTCAGATTTTTCAAAATAATTATTGGTGTTGTTCTCATGTTCTTATATGTAAAACAACAAACTCGAACAATTTCTAGACTGGCTGCTTCCACCTACTCCCAGGGCAGTTTTCGGAAGTGGCTTTTAAAAAAAAAACTTTTGAAAATAAAGATTTCGCACAACTTTGAGAGGATCTGCCCGTTAGGCGGTTAATTTTAACTGACACTCATAAACGAGAAAAAGGGTTCATATATCAGTTAGATCGTATACAATTCCAAAAGATCAAAGTATTTCTCAAGATGAGAAACTGCTATAAAATACATCACAAAGAAAGCCTGGCTCATATGCAAGTTAATTAGATTGCGAAACGTACAAACAAAAACAACTTTACTATAGGTATTTTTATATTATCTCATTCTAAAGACCAAATTCCTTCTTCTTGAGAAGCCATGTTTAGCATGTGTTTACCAATCAACATTTTAGCCATTATTTCGTGTGTAATAGACCTCTCGGGGTTCGATGGGTCAAGATAATATAACTAGATGTATTGTAATTGAGTTGAACGAGTGAAATTAACCCTTTACCTAACATGAAAAGGAGACGACACTTGCAAACAAAATTCTTGAATAACTAATTTTTTTCATTTTTTGTCTCAAAAACATAGGTTATGACCCCAAAGAGGGGTCATAACCTATGTTTTTGAGACACAACATGAAAAAGTAATGAAAATTAATAGGCGATTTTTGTGAATAGCGCTGTCCGGTTTTGTCCGTTATGTTGGGTCAAGGACTAACAGTGGTGGGTCCAGGTTTTGGGGGAGCCCCATATTTTCAAAATTTCATGATGCCAACAGCGAGTTAGGGTGAGTACGTGAGGGAGTATGCTTTCTTGTCGGCGGGTGGGGTGAGGGGGACAACCACGTTGAATACTTTTTGGAAAATGGGGGGTCGAAGTGGCCTTCCAGTGGCTTCTTTGAACATGACTAATAGAATATTCTCGCAGTTTGATATCAACTCTTTCAAATTTTTTCAAAAAGGAAGCCATTTTATAATGGTCCATTCAAAAAGTCGCATGCACGGAGAACGGTACTATCCGCGATAAAACATGGGCATCCACTGCCTCTGTTAATGGATGTTCATGTGTAATCGTAATACCACGTGTAATGTAATATAGTGTCTGAGTGCTTGTACAAAAATCTTAGTTACAAAAATAGGGAATGTACTGGGTGCGCACCACGTCCCATCCTGAATCAACCCATGTATGTTTGGAAAGAGAATAATCAGTTGGTAAGTGTTAATTGTAAGAACTTCCATGTGGAAGTCATGAAAACAGTGGTGTCTGCAGTGGTCAAGCACACCACGCAGTAGCCAAGAAATTCGGAAGTCTGTTGTGTGCGGGGTGCGGGGAGGGGGGGGGGCTCCCTTTAGTCCTAAGTAGGACCCTCCGGTCGTTACCCCTCCCCCTATCCTGGAAAGAAGAGGATAATGACCGGAGAGTCCTAGTTGTGTTTAGGCCTCCCCCGAGAATATTTTGCAATATTCAGTGTTCTATAAGGAAGACCATTTTAGCGCTCCATACTATGTGAACTTGCATTGGGCCTATGATTTTTAGGGGGAATGCTACAGGACATGGACTCTACCGCCCCCTCCCGGTTACGCCACTGCCGTGCAGATGCAGAATGAATAATCTTGTCCTGGAGATGTGTCTATTTTGTAGTTTACCTTTTCTCTTCAATTCCAGTTTATTGACGGATAGCTATAGACGTTTTAAAATAGAGGAATTCGCTGTGAAAACACCTACGTCGTAGAGTATCCCAAAGAAAAACCGGATTCTAAGAAAGAAGAAAAACAAATTAGGATGCACAGGCATCAGTGTGTGGGGCGGCTGGGGAGTCATCTCCAAATCCCCGCGGCCCCCTGAATAATTTGAACTCTTCGATCTGCATGCCATGGGACGCGAACTGATGAAATTTGAGAAAATTAGAGTTCTTGCGTATATTAACCCGTGACCAGTGGCCATACTTGCCTCAGTGACCATTCGCACAGTGACCATTCGAGATACCGGCACTGAGACCCAACTCGCCGCTTGGACTTCGGCGCTGTTAATCCTTCTACTGGGTTGTCCGCGTCTTGGAGATTTCATTTATCAGTTAATCTCACAGCTGCAATTGTCTCAGCGTTGAGATTTTCTAGGAGGGTGGGAATATATCTGCATTATTTGCGTATCATTTGATACTGGTGGCAACTCTACAATAATTCTTTTACTTGAGAGTTCGTTGTCTGAATTGTGTTGTGTATAGAGTGTTTAACACTACATCCGCACAGTGTTACACTAGAAACAACTGCAGAGGCATTTAGAGTGTAACTGTAAGTTTCTTGCGAGGCAGCATGTTGGAGCACCGTTTTATTGTCATAAAAATGGTTAGTTTCCGAATCAGGCCCTAAGGGTTAACAGCTTTTTACTTAAAACTTTATAAAAACGTTGCGGTAACACAACTCTCTTACACCATTCAATAGTTCCTTATTTAATGTTGTAGACATGTGGTGGAAACGTTATGGTTCGACACTTTCTTCCCATGACTAACAACGTTGCGGTTGCGTTGTACGCTAGCTGGGGACGATCTCGCTGAGGAATGTGGAGGCGAAATACCATTTTGTCATAGGTTGTTGGAAATCACATTAAGAAGAGAGCATGTCAATAGAAAGTTTGAGTTCCAACACCCAGGTTTTATGAATATGAGTGGTTCGGAAAAAAATGTATTCTTGATAAAGAATGAAATTCTGTCATTATTTAATACAATCTGTAAAATAATCCTCGAGTTCTCTGAACAGAGCGAATAGTCGCTTACCGAGTAGAGCAGCTTTAACTCTTTACCTAACATGAAAAGCAGACGACACTTGCAAACAAAATTCTTGAATAACTAATTTTTTTCATTTTTGTCTCAAAAACATGTGTTATTACCCCTCATTGGAACGAGCTCGGCGAGCTCGTTCCAAAGAGGAGTCATAACCTATGTTTTTGAGACAAAAAAAAGAAAAAAATAATGAAAATTAATTGGCGATTTTTATGAATACCGCTGGCCGGTTTTTGCAGTTACGTTCGGTAAAAGGTTAATAGATACGATTGTGAAACTAAAATTAAAATTATTCCTTTCATGCAATACTATCTTGCTTGTATTGCACATGAGCATAAGTTGAACAAAGACAAATTCGTCTCATCAGTTATTGCGTTCTACTGCTTTTTGGTTTCTACTGTTCAATCAACATTGTTCAACCCCACATGGTAGAGTGAATTAAATACCCACGCAACCAAACCCCAAGCAGTTATCTCCCTCAATATACTACTGTCGTGAGGTACTAAGATGTACGATATTTCCAGCTGCAGTAAAACCGCAAATAGGGAGGTAAATGGTGAAATCTTTTTTTCTTGGAAACGAGCTCTGCAGCGTATTTTAAATAAAAAACCCGAGAAGCAAAAAGAAAATGTTCAACAGTAACTGTTGTAAATGTAGGAGAGGAAGTAAAGAATAACGTCTTGTTGAATGATAATTTGATATGTAGAAATATGTGCTCTTGTTTATTTACAAATAGCATGTGTTCATCGGTGTATTCATGCTCAAACTATATGAATATCATTGATTCCAGCAGTGTGTTAGCTATTTGAACACGAGAGGACGCTTTTCCAGCCCAAGAACATGACACATCATCATGTTATTAAGTAAGATGTCTGCTAAGTGAATATGTGGGGTAGACCAATCAATATTTTCAACGTGCAGCCATAAGGCTGCACATTGAAAATATTAATTGATCTCCTCCCAAATAATGAATGTGGACTCTTCCAATTGCTACCATTCAACTGACCTGGAAGACACCGCCAGCGTTCAAAGGGTTAACTATTTTCAGATAAGCAACTCAGAGCAATTTATAGCATGTTCAGTGTTAATGCAAGAACCAACACCACGGAATATGCAATCATTTTGCAGATTGAACAACTTGCGGAAGTTGTCTATTGATATTACGAAGGGAGACAACTGCTTCGAATTTGTTTCGCGACTTGATCAAATTTGCAGATGCATCAATTCGCTCTTCTGAAAATCATCTCAATGTCTCAATCAAATAAAAAATTTAGTACATTTTTACGTTACTGTATATTATATAATATTAGACGTATGTTTCGACCGCATAAATACGACAACGATCTTCTTTATCGTATTCCCAACCTACCAGAATCTGTCAACTTCCACCTTTTTCGAAGTGTACAAAATTTCGTTAAGGCCACGAAGAGGTTTTAAGACTGGACCGTAATCAGGCAGACTAGTCTGACAACATCTTCTCAGCCAAATGTCCTATAACATAAGTGTCCATTTCCACTTCCATTTCCTTCAGTCACGACTTTGTGTTGTCCTGTTTGACCTGGCTATAACAGTGGTAACGGGGATCCGCCTAAATCGCGGTTCCGCTGGAATCGCGATTGTGCCGTAATATGGCACGTTGGCTAGTTGACCAAGGCCAGCAGTGTTGCGATGTGGCAGTTCACCTTTCACCTTTCTTCTCTCCACCCTCTCAGCTATCTGTTCTGACTCTTGTAAAGTCGAATACTCATCAACATTCATCTTGAAGAGTGTACATATACAATATTGTTTTAATTTTTCATACGTTTGCTTTGCCATTGCATGCACATTTAGGTAACTTTTTGTAAATATCTGTAAACATAACTTGAAATTTTCAAATGTATATTAAGGAAAGGATATTATCTAAGTGCTCGGCACTTGTTATCCAATCCGTCTTGTTATAACAAATAAAATATGTTTAATAATACGACAGCCGATTACGTCCGGAAAACGAGAGCCGATTGTGTCCACGGAGTTAAGGCTACAAATGGTCTCATCGGTCTTGCGGACCTATTCTGGAGAACAGACATAATTAGTCCTTCCACTAACTTAAACTTGTCTTCTGCACATCAGTTTACACCTTAGTCTGCCAAATATTGATATTCTCGGAAACTGGAATTCAGTTTCGTTGAAATATTTTTTCCATTGAAAAGTCACGGGTTCAGATTAATTTCTTATTTGAACACATTAGTTTTCAAGACAGTCTCAAGGGAAATCATCGTTAATACAAGTACGTTTGAATGCGGAATATCAGAAGAAGAAACAAATAGAGCAACATCTGCTGAGTACTATCACTTTACAAGTGGAAAATATGAAAAAATATCCCTTGGTAATAGTGCTATCACAGCGGTGGCCTTCACTCGTCTAATGTTGAAAAAGATGACGCTTCCAACGAATACAGTTTTATTGTATTTCCAGTGTCAACGCAATGCAAGGTTCAGAGGAGGGATAGAGAGGCTAGTCATACCCCGCATCCCCCATAATGGAATTGAAAAAGCAAAGGTGAAATAAATGAAAACGATAATGCCGATCTATAGTGTTACTTTGTTTTGTTCTTCACGTTGAAACGTGGCTCTATCTTCCGTCTTGGAGGGGCGAAGACAGACACGACAATATTCATGGAATGTGTTCTTTGAAGCTGAACTTATTGGATATTCCTGGTCTTTAGCTTGGTCGCTGTGAAGCTAGGGATATGTTTAACATTCAAAAAAAGGTGGCGTAATTTCCATCGAAAAACTCCCATGCAGGAGAGTGATACGTAGATAAATTGAATTCGAAGAAAAAAAAAACATGAGAAAGTAGAAGCAAATTTTCGGTTAGTGAAGCTCCAGGTTGAAAACGGAGGCCCGGGCATTAAAATTTGTCCCGATTCCTGAGAATCGGTTTTCATTCTCGCGAACGTCAGCTTCGAGAGATATTTTTCATTTCTTAAATAATTTAGCAACCAGTACATATTCCATAGTCAAAACCTATATTCATATATTTAGCATAGCTTAACATTTAAGGGCCCAATTCCAGTTTTGGTTAGCTTCTTGTTTTCGGACGTTACAACCAAGACTTCATTAGACACCACTGCTCGTCAGTGTGTTACCTTATTATGGGGGCAAAAATAATATTAGTTGTCCTCGTGTTTTCCAGGGTGTATGGGAATTTACACCGGTTTGGGAACTCATACACCCTGAGGCAAAGCCGAAGGGTGTATTAGTTCCCAGACCGGTGTAAATTCCCATACACCCTAGAAAACACAAGGATAACGGAATTTATTTCTAAGAAGTTGGGTGTACTTAATACGTTAACCTAAATTGTGGGAAAAACTGACAGAAAATTTGTATTTTGTAAGTTTCTTAATAAAACCAGACAAATATGGATGTCATTGGAACTGGCTCAATGAGCCAGTTCCAATGACATCCTTATCTGTAATTTTTTATTACACATAAATATTAAATTTCCTGAATTTTTATTTCTGTTCTAACATAACCGAGCAGGAGATATGAATTAATAATTAATTAAAAATGGATACTTTTTTAGCCACATGCCCTGCTATTGTGTATTCTTGTTTTACCACGTGGTTAACCACGGTGTAAAAAAAGCTACTGTAGATTGCAAGTTACACCGTACCTCTCAGTCAATCAAAATGCAGTATTTTGTTGCATTTGGAAATAAGAAGAATTCTCTAGGCCTTCAAGGCACTTTCAGAATATATTACAAGAATCAAATGAACATTGTCCTTTCGAGAATCATTTGCGACAATCCATTCAGATTCTCGCCCTTGCAACGACGGAAACTCAGGAGGGTTTTTCTAAACATTTTTTAACTGGGTAAACCATTCTACTGGTTATAGAATTTGCGGAGGTTAGAAATTAACAGTGTTCAGTTTTGAAGTGGGGATTAAAATTTATAACACGATTCCTGTGTGTATTCAACGTTAAAAGATACAACAAAAACATTCGGAAATGTGCTGGTTAAAAATGCGCTCGTGAAATAGCGGAAATACTGCAACTCGGGTCGGCGCTGATTACAGCTACCCGTTCCCCACCTTTGTGTTCTGCATTAAACACCCATAGTACGCCACCAAAAGGCTTTTCGTTTTGTAAACCTGTCGCTGACATAAAATCCGTCCATTCACGACTGATACTGCCAGATCATTACAATTTGCTTATGTAGACCATGTCTTTTCAACAGGCGGTTGTTTGGGTGTTGTTTATCGTGAAAAACAGTACTGATGAGGCGGTAAAGGAAGGGAAACCAAGAGTATCACGATACGAATCTTATCGGTGAATCGCGATTTTTCGCCAGAATCGAATCAGGCAAAAGGTTCGAAACCGATTCGAATTTCGATCGATTCTAATCCACTTTCTCATTGTTAAGACACGATTGTCTTGCTGGTGCTGTTTACCTCCCATTTGAACCCAGTATCAATACGCGTACTGGTTAGTCTATTTCCTACCATCAAACCTCAAGTACAAATAAATCGACCTATCACTTGTTTCTGAAAGGTTAGGGTATTTATTCATATGGAAACCAAGGGCATTCCGCGAACAAATTCCGGCCTGGAATAGACCCGATATACAAAGTACTTTCATTAATATTAGAACCGTGTAAGTCAGGGTTCTGGCGCACTGGTATTTAAATGACACGAAGCTATCACTCTAGCACTACCATTTTCTGTCCTTGATATTCTACTGGTGACAACTTTCCACGCAGTTATCCGGGCAACGGGCTAGATTCGATTGAGAATTGACCAGGAATCACCAAAGTCTACTGGATTAAGAAACAGCCACATATAGTCGCGGAAGGGAACTGGGCGCCATCTGCAATGCTCTTGAACTGCAGATAGCGCCTTATTCGACACAAGGGGTGCTATATGGGCAAAATAGACATAATGCGATCTCTGCTATCCCTTCAACTGACATTCTAGGAATATTCCTACTAAATTTGTGTTTCCTATTTAGGCTGGATACGATGAATACCCTTTCTTAGAAAACTATCGGAAGAGTTAACATCTTCAGAAACTCGACAATGAGGAATTGTATGAAATCCAAAACACCCCGGGCTTCCATTTGTTAGAATCGAATAATCGAGATCGAATCAGTGAAAAGATTCAAAACCGAATAGAATGTCGAACGTTTACCTGGCCCCACTTATCAGACAATGAAACTGGGTGCCAAATATTAGATAATATAACAAACATAGGAAAGTAAAAAACAAATAAACATTTCGTGGTACATTTGCCCCATCAAATTTTTGTGCAAAATAAAATTTGTCCTTTAATGACCAGACGAGATAAACAAGACATGAGATAAAGATTCAGTAATATCGGACTGTGTGATTAAGTTATTTATGTACACCCCCCCCCCACCCCCACCAAAAAAAAAAAAAAATTAAAAGAATTAAAAAAAAATCAAAAGTAAATTCGCTCATTTTTGTTGCAAATAATATTCCGTTGAACAATTCCATTTGGGAACTCAGTAGTAAAAGGATTAACAAGTAGCAGAAAACGCTTTGCAGATCACTCATACTTGACAATATTTCAAATAAGGATGAGACAGGGACTTATAACATACAAATGGATAGAATGTCCGAGCAAATAAGTAGCATGAGCGCCACCGGAGGTGGCAGTGTCGTTTGTTCAGCAATTATAATTCATTGTCATCGCTGGTATGTAGTTTGGCTTCTTTCTGCTACGGTTGAGGAACCTTTCATTTTGTCAACGTGTTTTGTATTTTCTACATCAGTCACTACGCACATTCACCTTGTTACGGAATCATTTCAGTCAGTCAATACTGGGAAAGCATGCAGTGCTGTCAACATCAATTTTAGGCTCAACAGAGTGTTGGGCACCCTTTTCAGAAATCTTTGCTGAACCATTAACCATAATCCCCAATTATTTCTTTAAGATAAGACAAGATAAATTTAATTGCAATAAAACATCCATATGGACAGATTGCATAACTACGATGAACATATACATATTGAAAAGAGCATACATGTATATGAATTACAATTCAAATACGTGACAGGTAAATCTCAACGTGCAAACGATTATAAAGTACTTAGCAGCAATTGTCGGGTTTCAAAGAACGGTCGGATTACGCTTCTAACTTTCGATACAATTTCTGGACAATTATTTGATATAATTAGATTCATTTGTTCATCTATATTTAATTCACCAAAGATCGTATGATATCTCTGCATGATGTCAAATAATATAGTTCTTAATTCGACATATGCAGACACTTCATTATGAAATGTTTCTCATCTTCTGTTTTTAGCATTGAACAAACAAAGCATAACCTATTTTCAAGTTCAATGGGAGGTTGATGATGCCGTCCCTTTTCGATAGCAAGGCAATGATTATTCATTCGGAGACGGGTGAGTATGGACCTATCATCACTTGGATTCGTATACACAAGATATGGTTCAAGCTCAAACTTGCTCTTAAAGAGACGATATGTTCTTAGTTTACTGTTACCCGTGAGTATTTGAAAAGTAAATTCATTTGAATGCCTTGCGTAAAGTTCATTTCTGCATGCTGATACATTCATATTACAGGATGCTAAATTATCACCACTAATATGCTTACTAATTTCAAAAGATGCCAAAGTTTGAAAATTGATTTGTTTGAAGTTAGATTCGTGTGTTCGGTTGCAGCATTTTGCAAAAGTGTGTTACGTCAGGCTGATGCTAATTTGTTAACGTAAGATGCCATATGACACAGAATATCAGTGTATAATGGGTAACTACCCAGTTCAGCCCTAACAGCATTATTGCATGCACGTTTTTCAACTCCTAATAATTGTTTACAAAATTTAATGTGTAGTTGTGCCCAGTCAAGACAATTAGTATTCTTCTCAGTTATTTCCATACCCCATAACTCATAACCATATAAGACAACGGGGTTTATTAATTTATAAAACATTTTCAGAGAAGTTCCGACAGGAAGCGATCCAGTTCTGTGACAAGCGCTAAGTAAGGAAAACATTGTTCTCCGACCTTTCGCACTCTGTACAGAAATTGTTTGAGTGAACGTTCCTGAATTTTTTAATATTATTCCAAGATAATTATATGCATCAACATTTTCTAGGGGGTTGTTATTTATGGGAAATGTAGGGTCTCGTTTTGCTGTTCACGCCCTAAATACCATGCATCTTGTCTTATTCGTATTAACAGATAATGCATTAATATGGGTAAAATTTTGTAACTTGTCCAAACATCGTTGAGGACCATCAGCACTATCCGAGACTAATACAAGGTCACCCACAAACATGATGTTATTAATGGACACGTCACCTATTTTAACTGGATCACAAGTTGCATCGAAGGAACGTTCGATATCATCTATGAATATTTTAAATAAGTTGGGTGATAAAATACAACCCTGGCGAACACCTATTGTTGATAGCGTATGCGGCCCTTGCTTGCTTTTGTGACATAGTAACTTGATTCATATAGGGATTTAATTATCTCGAACAGTTTACCTTTCATTCCAATAGCTTCCATTTTTCTAAACAATATCGATCTATCAACAGAATCGAACGCTTTACGGAAATCAACAAAAGCAGCGAAAAATGGTTTACCTAAGCATTTATATTTCCGAAAAACTGTGTCAAGTACAAAAGCACTGTCAGTCGTGTTTTTCCCGCTACTGAATCCAAATTGATTCTGGCTAGTTATACATTACTTTCTAAAAATGCAACTCTCCTTTGGTTAATAAGTTTATTGAAGAGTTTGCCAACCGTGGAACTCAATGCAATAGCACGATAATTGTTCGGGTCATCTCTTGGTCCCCTTTTATGAGTGCACTCTCCTACCTCGACGAAAAATGGTATAAATATTCCAAGTAGTTTTCAAAAAGATTCCTTCCCCTTCCTAACAAATTATAGTGAAGCATATCTGTTCGGCTATGCTACGGAAATGAAGACGAACTTTTTATAAATGTCGTTGTATTCCTGGATGAAAATACCGTCCTATTATTTCACCGAAATAGTTGACCCGGCATTTTTTAACCCTTTCAACATGAGCGGCCGCTTTCCGTCCAGGAACATGGTACGTCATAATGTCATTATATAGGATGGCTGTTTAGTAAATGTGTGGGTAGATCAATCAATATTTTCAACGTGCAGCCCCGAGGCTGCACTTTGAAAATATTGATTGGTCTACCCCCAAATAATGAACACGAACTCTTCTATTTACTGCCAATGAACTGACATGGAAGATACCAAAAGGTTAATTTACTGCCATCACTGATATGAGCATTGGCTGGCTGCTTTCTTTCTACGGGTTAACTGAGAACTGAATGGTGGACTTATAAGAAAGATCGTTGTGTTTCTGGATGCAAATGTCTTACTCACTTGTTTTTAGTTCGCCTTCATTTCCAATGGCTTGAAGAACGACAGTTCAGTAAAATTCATAACACAGTAAGCAATACTTTGGGCGCAGGTAAAGACTACTAGCTTTCTTCTAGCGACACCGGCGAGGCATTCGGTAACGTACGAAATGGAGACTTAGGAGGATATGTATTACCTCTGCTCCTTTGATTCAAGTCCTATTTATGCAATAATTTACAGCGCATTGTGATCAAATCCAAGTCTTTCTATTGGAGACGAGTCTGTCCTTTTTCAGGAAACCGTCCCTGGGAAACTTCTGTTATCCCCCAATATTAATGATACGGCAGATGATATTTTTTTTCCAATGGCGGATCAAAAGCTATGTTTTCGAAGCGCAAATTAAAAAAAAATAGTTATTCAAGAATATCTTTGCAAGCATCATCTGCTGGTAGCGTTAAGCAAAAATAAATATGATATTTCAAAATATTTCACATCCTCGTAACCTGATACTTGTCAATACTAATTCCCCGCCCACCTTCAGTATACAACGAGGGTGCCCTTCGCAGTAACGCAGTTAGCGATTATCAACTGTCAAACTAGAAAATTGTATATTTAGCTTCCCTTTCCCAGATAGTGGAGTAAATGCAGGAGGGACAGAGCTGCGACCATTCCCACACTAAAAGTCTTCCCAGATATTTAGATTTTAGAGTTCTGTCACATTGCTTTATTAACCCTTTACCCAACGAATCGGCCGCATCCGCCTGCGTAATATGCAAATTGAGCAGTTGAAAAAAATAGTATTTTTCAAACAAATTTCAACAAAACCATATAATGTGACCCCTCGTTGGAACGAGCTCGTCGAGCTCGTTCCAACGAGGGGTCACATGATATGGTTTTCTTGAAATTTTTTGAAAAAAAATCAAAAACTGATATTTAAAATAATAAATTTTGATATCGTCTGCGTTGGGTAAAGGGTTAACATTAATACCAAATCAGGATTAAACTCTTACCCAACGCCATGGCCCTATATATTGCCATTGCTATTCAGAAAAATCGTCATTCAAATTTTATTATCTTTCAATTTTTTTATCTCAAAACGATTTTTTGCAAGTGTTGTCTGCTGTTTGGGTTGGGCCAAGAGTCAAAAAATATTAATGGTCATTTATAGTGAAGGAAGTAACGCCCTCTGGACATTCATTTTTCGAAACGTTTCTTAGTTAACTGGGGGATATATCTCTTCTTATTGCGTAGTTCACTTATAGCTTAGTTATTTGACTCATATTAGAGAGTATTTCAATACTGTATACTGACGCATGTTTTTCTGGTGTTGGGTCGATACCCTAAACTTACTAATAAACAGAATAGTAGGAAGCATTTCGAATCTAGGGGAGGGGTGTACGGTTACAGAAGGGGACCCACACATTGATATTTATCAGTGGTGACACATGTTCTATAGTGGAATAGTAAATACCATACATAAAGATATGTTTGTGATTAACGAACATCTGCATTAACACAAATACACATTTTTGGCCCCACATTTAACGCTTTACCCAACACGTAGGGCAGACGACACTTGTAACTAAAATTCTTGAATAACTATTTTTTTTTTATTTCTGCGTCAAAACATAGCTTATGACCACCTCATTGAAACGAGCTCGACGAGCTCGTTCCAATGGGAGTAATAAACAATGTTTTTGAAACAAAGACTGAAAATTTAATGGTCATTTTTGTGAATAGCGCTGGTCGTTTTGGCCGTTACGTTGGGATAACAAATTTATTAAATATGTAGCCAAACATGAACATGTTCTCTACTTTAAAGGCCTTAAAAGACACAAACTGTATGTGAGGAAATCTACAGCCACATGATTTTCAAGGGCATTACGGTTCATTTGCGGCCCAACAGAAACGATTAACAGCCCGAAGCCTTGTAAGCGGCCCGAAACGAAGTCAGGGTCCACTGATAAGACAGGGGGCTATTAATCATTTCTGGCGATCCGCTAATAGAATCGTAATGCCCGAGAAAATCATGTTATTACTATTTTTACGGCAATGGGGAAGGACATTCAGTTAATCTCAAAATAACTGCAAGTTAATGGTTTAATCATATCCGAGAATTATTTAATATACTTGTCCTTTAATGAAGAAATATACTGACATTTTAATGTGATATTCATGAGAGGTCGGCCTTTACTTTTTAAAGTTTTTAAAAACAAGTACGAAATAACTGAAGCAAAAATGCCAGCATCGGAGTTTAGCTGCTTCAAAAAAACAGAACGATACATATCTGTACTGATCTTATATCACTATTTGGATTCTCGTGTTCCAGTAGAGAGGAAAATCCGTTTTAATTGGCGAAATCACTAAGATAACTGCCGCGAAGTTGCTTTTCTCGCGCGGCATTAGAACTCACAAAGCGGAAACGGAAGATTCGGAACAGGACATAATTCGTTAACGTGACGTCTCGGGCAGCCAGACGCTGAAGGAAAGGAGATGCCGCATCACGGGAAGACATTAGCATTTATCGCGTATTCATGTCCAAGAAATTGGCGATAATGGCCTAAGGAACGTCCGCTAAAGTGATAAGAATTCCCAATAAGATTACGCAGGCGAGAATCCAAAAGAGAAATAGAAGCTTCACATGACTATATTTGAGTCGTTTGGACACAAAACTCTGATTCCCCGATGATGGCATTATGGTGTAAAAATATATTTATAAAGATGTTAATGGTCTAATCTGTCGGGAATTTTATGGTTTTAAACAAGCCACAAAATAACTTTGTTTCCAGATTGGCCTTTTGAAAATACAACTAGGATAAAATCATATCAAATCAGGGAAGTCAAAGACTTGGTTTCCAGAGAGAGAGAGAGAGAGAGAGAGAGAGAGCGAGAAAGAGAGAGGGAGAGAGAGAGAGAGAGAGAGAGCAGACGAAACAATAGAAAGACTCGCAAGACTGTTGTTGTTAGAGGTTTGGCGCTTTTCGATGTTCTGTTGGGTAATTCCTTAACGCTTTGAACCCTAGCGACCGCTTTTCCGGCTAGGAACATGATACATCATTATTGATTGGTCTACCCCAAATAATGAATATGGACTCTTCTAATTGCTGCTATTGAACTGGCATGGAATATACCATTAGAGTCCAAAGGGTTAAGTGTCTCATCTGCGTGTATTATAAACTTCGCCATAATGTAATGTTTTGTAAAAATGATATCCCACGATTCCGCTCCTTTTCTTGTTCGACTTTTTACCAAACGCAGAAGATAACAAAATTTATGATTTTAAATTTTGTTTTTAATTTTCAAGCAAAATCAACAAAACCATATCATGTGCCCCCTCACTGGAACGAGCTACGAGCTCGTTCCAATGAGGGGGTCACATGATATGGTTTTCCTGATTTTTTAAAAATAAATTTCTTTTAGACTCGTAATTCAGTTAGCTTCTATCACCCGATGTATTTGTAGTTACACGATACCAGAGTTCTTTCATACCAGAACAGATGAGAAACAACTCGGTTCGAAACGTAGAAGGCATGAAATGACCCGTCGGACAGTAAAACACTGTCTATTTTCGGATATTGTTGTGGAATATAGACCTTTTGCTACACATATGGTTAAAACATTTAACTCCACAAAACAACCAATTATCGATTTATTAAGCAGTCTGATACAAACTGAGCATCACTGATGCATTGTAAATATCTTCCAACACAGCCAGATGTCACGCTTTTCAACAAAGCGTGTGCTTCGGTCTGCCAAATCTATTTGTTGATTTGAAAACAACATTTTCTATGTTTTAAAGAATAATTGACCCCTTCACACAACAGGTGATACCATTTGTTGAATAACTCCAAATTGTTTTTCTCTTCCAAATCATTAATTATCGTCCCTCATTGGAACAATCAACACGAACTCGGTCAAACGAAGATATTGGGTGACCTGGGTGCAAAATATACTCGCCCAAAAAAGAAAGTGTGCATTGCAGAAATTGATTAAACTCCAAAAAAATAATTTCGTGGGTGTAAAGAGTGTTAACCTGTTCATGAATAAGTTATATTGAACACAAAAACAGCTTTCCCCGTTAAAATTGTATTAACGTTAAATGACGTGCTGCACGTTTGTGAAAAGGCATGTTTTGCACGTGGAGAGACTGAAAAGTCATGCAGCAGTGTGAATCCCTGGGTATTTAAACACTAAAGTAAGGCCTTCCTATCGTTCACATTCAAACTTGCGCTGCTGTTAAAACGACTCCACATTAGCATGCCAAGATTGACAATGAATCAACGTCTCCTTGCCCTGGGTATGATTAGAGCTGGCAGAACACACAGAGAGGTTGCCCAGCATTTGAACTGCCACCGTAATACTGTAGACAGGCTAGTCTATCGACATGCACAACATGAAGACGTTCGAGACCGACCACGCTCCGGGAGACCCCGAGTTACCAACCCTGCACAAGATCGGTATATCCGTGTCGTCCATCTCCGGAACCGGCAACAAACGGCAACGACGACAGCCAGGAACATCCCTAACCTGAGACCCGGCGTCATTCTACAGCAGGACAACGCCTGACCCCACGCAGCTCGTGTTGTTCAACAGTATCTGCAGCAACAACAAGTGGATGTTCTTCCCTGGCCCGCACATTCGCCCGATATCTCACCCATTGAGCACGTGTGGGACGAAATGAAACTTCAGCTACGCCGGCTTCCCCATGCACCGTCAACGCTTGTGGAACTCCAAAGACAGCTTATCAGCATATGGAACAACATCCCACAACACTTCCATGCTAACTTGTTCGCTTCCATGAGGCGTAGATGCACAGCAGTTGTCGATGCAGACGGAGGTCATACCAGATATTGAGTGTGTGACTTTTGTGTTTGACCCTTAGTGACTTTGACTCTCCATGGCACCAAGAGTATTCGTCGTAGCGTAATGAAATTTCTCGTGTTGATCACAAATTGATTCATCTGTGATTGAATAAAATTTCCATGAATGAAAATGATATATATCTTTTTTTTAGGGTTATTTTTTAGCATGCACACTTTCTTTTTTGGGAGAGTATATTAAAAAAATAAACTTTGGATTACCATTTTGTTTAAAGAACCTGATGGAATTATTAGATTTCATCGATTTATTTATTTATTTATTGGCAAAGAACTGGGAATAAGTAACGGTTATAACGTGGCAAGGAACTGGGAATAAGTAACGGTTATAACGTACCCTTTCGTGTCCACGAAGAACAATAATACCGCGAGAATACTCCCATGCAACTCATTTTTCTCCCGTGACACCTAGAACTCAGACTAAATTTTTTGACGTAGGCCTTTAACATTAATTACATTCAAAATACGGAGCAAATTATTCTTTTTCAGGAAAACCATTGTGTAACCAGCCGCCCATAATAAATTCTAAGACTGTGCCAACATTATTTTGAAGTAGAAGGAAGAGAAGTACATCGGCCAAGACGTGGACAGATGTAGTTCGCAATCCATTAAGCATAAAAATTTTTGTGAAGAAAATTTGGTCGCCATGAGCTTGTAACAAAATGATAACTAAAGTGGGAAAAAGGATCAGTTATAATTTAATCTAACAACCACGTTGGATTAAATTATTTTTGAACCTCCCTCCAAATACAATGCCCTCTTGAAAGTATAATACATACAGATTATCATGATAATGTGCACGTCCTGTGATTTGTATCAGATTCGAGGTTGTGTCCAGAATGGGATCTCTCGAGCCGGCTTTGCCTTTGCTGGTGATCTCATTTTTGGACACCGCCGAGAATCTGACGCAAATCACAGGACGTGCACATTATCATGATAATTCATTTATCTTACAATTCTGTCACATAAAAGGATTACATCTTAAGTTATTAATACAGTTTTGGGACATAATTTTGAGTGAGAAAAAGTTTTTAAAAAACATATTTTATGGGACTATATATTGTTGTGCACTGTAACAAACAATGAGTAACGCGGTCACCGCAATTTTCAAAGTTGTGTTGACAACTTTCTCACTTTCAGTGCCACTTTATTTTTATATAGTCTGCCCATTCCAACTGTTTAACCAGTAAAGGTTTGTTTTTATTTCATTTAATGAGTGTTTATTGTGAAGGGTCATTGGCTATTAATAGTTCTAAGGATAGCGTAGCTGACTTATTTTGTTTTGTAAGCGATCAGCTGAGTCGATCACTGATATATACGCACATAGACTGTATTCGTGCGTCTGTTATGATAGCCCGCTGCTATATTAGACGACGGAAACGAGTCGTCTATATGATACGGAATCAGAATCAGTCGTCTGTATGATACGGAATCAGAATCAGTCGTCTATGTGATACGGAATCGGAACACATTATGTGATACGTACCGTTTCTCGTGTTTTTTAGGCCAGAATCTACATGATTGTTAGATAAAAGATGATAGCATTATTGGCGTTTACGCTAGAAGAGTTAACTCATTTTAAATGCAAAATCCATTTTCCACATGATCTAGAATGCACATAAAACTGAGATAAAGCATTACAAACTGACAACAGCTACTACATTAAGAAAGGAAAAAATGTTTACTTAGCCAAGTTCAGCATAATATAAACTGTTCTCAAGATGAACTTTGTCATTGTTCGACCTCCGCAAATTGCTTATAACAATAATAATTGGTCTTCTATTTGAAACTAAGTTATTTCATTCAGGCATAGACTTATTTAAAAAATAAATATTTGCCCTACAAAGCCACTTGGTCCTAATTAAAAAGTGTTATGACCGAAATTTTGATCAAATGTGCTCTTTTCTGGGAAAGCTCATATAATGTTTTATCCACAAGTAGGTATTACAATAAGCTGGCGCTTTGATGAAAAGAGGTGAATCAAAGATAAAAGGGTGCGGCCAACAATAACCGACAATTAATTTTCAATGTTTCATCTCAACCCAGTTTATCCCATAGATCTTGACGATTTCTACAGTTTACATATCCAAATGGATAGGTAATTGAGCGTTTATGCTCTGAACACAATGAAAATTTTGAGTTGTTGTAATTACACATCACAATGGAGAGCAAGCATACCAGTTTGAATCTCCATGGAACGTGTCCATAGGCGAGGTTACGGGGAGGGAGAAGCGGGTGGGGTCAGGAGCAATTGCCCACGGTCATTCCCACATGAACAGTAAAATAAAAGCCAGATTAGCACTAGCGGCGGGGAGGAGGGGGGGGGGGAGTAGGAGGATAAATGGACCGGGAATTTTGGGTTTTTTAAAAAGCTGAAAGTGGTGGGAAGGATTTTAGTATAGGCCTCCGACGCTGGTAGAGGTTGCGAGAGTACGTAATTGGTTTGCATTACTGACCAGGTTCCATACTTATAAAAAACGAACTTGTTCCAGTTTGTTGGTTTCCCATCGGTCTTTCCTGCGGAGGTCACGATTATCTTTGGAGAAAAAAAAACACCATTCACACAGAGATACAAGTAATAAATTACCAAAATTGTAAGGAAATAATTGAGTAGATATTGTCAAGAAAATAGTGGAGAATGCTTCGTCGCTCGCAGGACCCGTAACGTCCTTTCTACACATTGCTCTGGAGCCCGTCCTCGCTCTCTGCGGCCCTGCAGATGAGCAAAATAAATGTCAATGTTCGGTGAGCATTTATTCCGTGATGATGGGTATGGAATATACAGAACTGTGATCATGCAAGCAGACTGAGAATTTCGAGCGGATCGCGATCAGTTCGAAATTCTCTATCGGCTTTCCTCTCAGCAACGCCGCAGAAGCTAATCTGTCCAAAAAAAAAAAAGAGAAGAAATGCGAGAAGATTAACCCTTTACCCAACTTAACGTAAAAAAAAACTTGACAGCGCTATTTTCAAAAATTGCAAATTAATTTTCATTATTTTTTCATTTTTTGTCTCAGAAACATAGGTTATGACCCCTCTTTGGAACGAGCTCGTCGAGCTCGTTCCAAAGAGGGGTCATAACCTATGTTTTTGAGACAAAAAATGAAAGAAATTAGTTATTATAGAATTATGTTTACATGTGTCGTCTTCTTCTCATGTTAGGTAAAGGGTTAAATCTGAGATGCACTTTTCTTTTCTTGATATCTTCTTGATTTCACAGTATTTGTATTTAGGACATCTCAACTGACTTAGTGATTGTGTATCGCGATCCGATCGTAAAAGATGCTGCTTTTGTGATCATGGTACTGTAATATACGTTTGTATTTAACTTTAACACTTCACCTTACACAACAAGAAAACTTTGTTTGCGAAAGAAAAAAACTCTGAAATAAAAGTGCATACCCTCTTAAATATTCGGAAACAATGTTAAGATATTTGGTCGTACCCAGAGAAAACATTCTTTCGAAGCAAAGTGTTTGATCATCTTATTTATTTATTTATTTATTTATTTATTTATTTATTTATTTATTTATTTATTTATTTATTTATTTATTTATTGGGATTGAACGACACTTTCGACAGCCAGAGTCACCTCTTATCGGACTGTTTTACGGGTGAGGGAAGCTGGAGTACTTGGAGAGAACTACCGGGTAACGGTGAGCAACTGTCAGACTCCCCAACGTACTAACTCCACACAAACAGGGTTATCATTGGTTGAAGACAGGTGCACCGTCGACGTGCAGTACGTCTTAGTACACAGCGCTACCATGCACGTACGTAGGATTAAGTGCCTAACCCAAGTTTGTTAGACAAACTGAAGCGGGTAGAATGTGTTTAACAAACAGGAAATTTTAAACAATACACCATACTAACCATTTCAACTCCGAGCTATGGATGGTATCGTCCCAGAGAATATAAGTGGTATTAAATTATTGCTGAATGTTACCGTAAATGCTACCATTTTCTTTACGCAAAGGAACAACAAAACCGGCATATGAAACGTCGTTCACAGCACTATTGACAACACTTTCAAGGCGTTAGATTTATAAATGTTCTCGCAGGTATGGTGGGATCCTTCCGTTCTACTCATGGACAGACATGTCTCTTTTTTGTCATGCTTTCCTGCGTATACTTGTCATGAAGTATGAACTAATACAAATTATCGCTTAATGACATTGCTGACAATGCTTCCAGGTGTTGGTAATAAAGGACGGTTATCTTAAAACATTTCTCCCTAAGTTTTCCTTCCATAAATTACATTTCTTTATCCGTTGAATTGAAATAACATCTGTACTCGACTCTAATTCTTGGGAAGCTCTCGGGGAGAGCTTCCCAATGATCAGCGTCCAGGGCAGGCATTATTGATTCGGAAGATGTGTAAAAAATTTAACCTGAAAGCATAAAAAACTTTTAAAAATAATTTCGAACGGCTCAGGGAAGCACTTGAAAATTTTTCTAGAAAGTCATCGAAGGACCAGAAGTTTTATACCTTTAGGCGTGTACGAACCTTGATTCTGCACTGTTCATCCATGGCCTATACACCCACTGGCCCTTTTGGAAATCTCCATTTCTACCGACCCATCAATCCCTCCGAGCCATGTCTGATAACTTTTAGAGATTCAATCCGAAGTTGGATTCTATTACTAAATTCAAAAATGCCGCTTTGACCTCACGATACCTATCGAATCATTATCCTACCTAGAAGAACACCTCTATCCCGAAAGACCATTTATTAAAACTTTTCCAGTGACAGATATGTTTTTTAACAGTACAGCTTATTGTCTGAGCGGTAATTGAGGGTGTTCTAGTGTAGGTTCGCCACAGGACTTCACTTAACTGATTTGCTTGTCTGTCTAACAAATCATTCAGTGAAACCTATGGGTTTTTGTGCTCCAAAGGCGCACAGAGACGGTGTATGGTAAACTAAGCCACTACAGCCCCTTTAGCAGTATAATGGAACTCTTCCACGTCCAATAGCCACACAGTGGTGAAGCAAAAGGAGCCAGGAAAGACAACAAGACACAGTCCGTAGCAGCACCGGAAAGTCTGTAGTAGATTCTTTGGTTTGTTCTTTGGGTATGTAATGTTACCCACTTACGTGACTTACGTGATATAGCTCATTGATATGTCTGACAAATAATTCACATCATGAGTCTAAATAGCAGTACTAAGTGTGTATGTGCATGATTTGTTGCCTTGAGGAAATGTGCATACTCTGGTATGGGACATAAAAAACAACAGCAAGTCTTCAACAAGCCCATAAATGATTCCAACTTTGTCATATTCAAATACATTTTTGTCATCAAATGGTGGCTTTAGAAATACTCTTTTCAACGTCACGTTATACTGAGTGAAAGTGTATAAATACCATGGTTTTAATCCATTGAACCTGAGCAGCCGCGTTTCCGGCCAGGAACATAATACGTCATTACATCATTAAATAGGATGGCTATTCAGTAAATGTGTGGGATAGACCAATCAGTATTTTCAACGTGCAGCAGGAGGCTGCACGTTGAATATACTGATTAGTCTACCCCAAATAATGAATATGGACACTTCTAATTGCCGCCTTTGGACTGGCATGGAAGATACCACTAGAGTTCAAAGGGTTTAATGGACAGGGTCAAATCTTAAAAATCTGCTTATTATTAAGCATATCCGTTATCTTTCAGAGCCAAAATTGTGTTTTGTCACAATTATATGTCTAAACTTCGATCTTTGATCATCTCTTTGAAATAGAGCCAGAAAGTTTTAAGCAGATATGGGTTGTATGAAGGTTTTGTGAGATGTAGTTGATGATAATGTGAAAACCTGGCCATTGAGAGTTAACTGTGCACATTTAACGTGCGTTTTATGATTCTTATGGAAATCATTGTACGATGCACATTTTCTGAATTCGGTGTACAGACGCCTTGGGAATTTAATGCTCCATATTCGTCTCCACTATTGTTCCAACGTATTCCAGATTTCGCGTGTGCCACGATGTCCTATCTCAAAAAGAAGAATTATCGCTTGCGATGAACACACAGTTTTTAATTTTCTTTTTGTAGAAAATAATCACAAAAATGCTTTAAAAAGCGCAACAACCATTAAAATCAATAGTGTTTTTAAAAGTTGAAAAGATATCCTTTAAAATCTAAAATATGGACGTAGAACATTCTGTTACCAAGGTGTCCGAAAGGAAGTAAACGCCTTGCCTCAGTACTGTTCCTCGTCCTTCGTAAACATAACTTCGCACTTTTATCACTGAAACACAGTTTTTGCTAAACATTTCAGACTTCAGTAACTTGTAAGTTGTGTAAGTGCATCATGCTTTGTAATTCTATCCTTACTATCAATTGTTAGGACGTTATTTTTATTTCTTGAGAGCACTGGCAAATTTACTTTTCTGATAAATATATGCGAGTTGTTCATACTTCTTAATCGTATAGTACCCACTTAGCACAAAAATTAAAGTTCTTGGATACACACTGTTTCTGAGAAACCAACTAAAGGTGAATATAAAAAGCCAATTTATGTAGTTGGATAATTTTATTAACTATATCAGTAGTACTTGGGGTACACAGTGTTGTACATGCATTGGTTTTCCTCGCTTTTATCTTTCTTATTCTGTCCCACTTTTCTTTCCCTTTTTTCCATAAGGAAAGACCGGAAGAAAGTCAATCTGACTATGCCTTCCCCTGCCAGTATTATTTATTTATAGATTACATCTTTTCTGGTTGAGTATGCAAGGGTCTAGCCAGGGATCGTATGACCCCCCCCCCAACCCCAATCCCAAATGTCCGTGGACGATATTATCTAATACATGCCTACGTTGAATTTGATTACTTCCACTCAGCATGAAATGAGTACTGCTGGTATCAGATATTGAAGATTTTTCCGGGGGAGCCTCTCCCCCACGTCCACCGGAGCCAAAGGTCAAGTTGGCGGAGATTATGGGAGGGTCCCCTCCCCTCCGATAATTTCCCCTCCCATAATCTCCTCCAACTTGACCTTTGGGCAAGGCTTGGCCTCTGGCCAAGATTTCAGTTCTTTTAATTGCCAGACATTCTCACCCTTGAGTTGCATTGTGAGCGACCCTTCTAAAAACTTTGCTGGCTATACTCCTGGTATGTGCTTTTTTATTGTAAACTTGGATATTGCAGATTTATATACCTTGTCAACTTTGTATTTGATTAGTATACTGGTGGACAAAATATGAATCAATCAACCAATCAATCAATCCATGAGCCGTTAGTCGTCTGGAATGAAGTTCATGCTGGAAATGGCATGAATGAAGGACACCCACAAAATACATTACTCAATACACAGAGCTTATGTGTGATATTTACCTTATTTACGCATTCTATGATCTGTGGGGAGATATGAATAAGTCATATAGCAGGGTAATTGATTGGATATTGACGCTTACACCACCATCACTGTACAGTTTGGGGATGCTTATCTCCTGGCTCTTCAAAAGATCGTATATTTTATGAAAGACTGTGCTACTCGATCGAAAAACTTTCTTATCACATAACCTCGGTTCGAATCCCACACGCGGCAACCGCGTTGTGTCCTTTGGGCAAGACACTTCACCCCCACTGCCCATGTGGGGGACGGTGGCGTTGTGTACTAAGGCGTACTGCACGTCGATGGTGCACCTATCTTCAACCAATGCTAACCCTGCTTGTGTGGAGTTGGTATGTTGGGGAGCTGAAGTTTCTCGCCGATGCTCGGTGGTTCTCTCCGGGTACTCTGGCTTCTTCCACTCGTAAGACTGTTATGGTCATGATTAGCCATTGTGCAGAACTACGTGACCTTAAACACCAATAAATAAATAAATATCACATAATCAGCATCAAGTAGTCTACTGTGGAAATAATCTTCCGCAACAGGTTTAATAAACATGTGACGTCGGAAATTAACGTGACATTGTAACATTTTGACTGAGGTGGTTTCGGAAGTAGAATTGAATTAACATTTATGCTGCCGAAAGCGTCTATTGTCACATATTTTATGATGATTATCTGTACGTTCTGGTCTGCGCAGATCAAACCTACCATCTGATTAATTGTTGGAAATGGTTCAGAGAGCCCTTTCCAACAATTAACCAGATGATAGAGTTTCAAGTATGTCATAAATCTTATTAAACTTCCTCGCATACAGGTGTACATAGAGGTCCTCCATATATGGCTAAAGTGGGGGTTGCAGTAAAAGGGTTAATCTTCTCTGTTTTTTTTAAGTCAATGTGTGATAAATTATACATTATGTGACGAAAAGAATTTCAAATTCGTTATGATTTGACATGAAATTTCTGAGCTTCGTTAATTAAAATCGATCTGAGCCTCGCTAAATTTCGCTAAACTTCGGCTCAGGACGATTTTTATGAACTCGTGATATCTAGTCGTGGTGACTCATTAGAGATATTTCCATTTACTCTTTTTGATCGGGTGTAAAGCATTGAGATGCGTCTAGATATCGAGCTGACAAAGTGTAGTATAGAAGTACATGTTCTTTCCAAGCATATGAGAGAGAGTTAGACTCAAGGTGAATTATAATTTAAATCAGGGTTGCGAATAAATTTTATAATTGACTTGCTACTAATATACAGCCGCTTACAAAAACAAGAAACCATTATCCTCCTCGGGTACAAGAGAGAGAGAGAGAGAGAGAGAGAGAGAGAGAGAGAGAGAGAGAGAGAGAGAGAGAGAGAGATTACACTTTTGACACTGCACAATTTGTCATACCTCTTTAGATTGTTTACCCTTTACCCAACACGAAAAGCAGACGACACTTGCAAATAAAATACTTGAATAACTAATGTTTTACCGAGCTTGTCCCAATGAGGGGTCATAAGCTATGTTTTGGGGATAAAAAATGAAAAACATACTGAAAATTGTACAGTATTTTTGGTGAATAGCGCTGGCCGGTTTTGGCAGTTACGTTAGGTAAAGGGTTAAGGTGTTGTTTTAAAAGAGACAGAGTTGTCCGTGGATGCTTTCTAGTTTACTTAATTAACAGATGACAACATTAAGAGAATGAGATATACTGAACAGACAGATGCTTATTGATGCAAGGTGAACATCTTTTACAGTTCTTATAAACTAATTTGAACGGACGAAAACGGCTCAGGTTTGTCTTTGTGTATCTGCATCATCTGTCAGACACGATTAAATTATGTGCCTTGGACAATTAATTTTAGAGACGATCAAAAATTTCAAATCGCTACCAAAGACTTTGAGAAAAGTTAAATAAGATAAAGAGTTGGGAATCGAGGACTTTGAAGTATTATAAATCATATATATTTTCTCAGTTTCACCAAGTCGGGCATACCCTTAACGGAATGCGATGACTTTCAAACTTCAAAGATCGCTTGTGCGGAAAAGTCCAAGAAATAATGCATAAAAGTTGTATACTGCCCCTATTTGACTAGGTGGATGTCGTATGGATGCGGGACACGTGTACTGAAAATAAAGCAAGAACATTGAAAAACCTTCAAATAAATACCCTCCGCAAGATATGTGATCTCATTTTCAAATAAAGTAATTTCCCACCACAGTGTGAAAGGCATAGAGCAAGAACTAACTACCTTTACAAAAGGGTACGGGGCTACCTCTAAATACCCACCCCCCCCCCTCCCAGTGCCGAGACAACTCTCAGATATTTTCAATTATCCACTGGAAAATCGTGGAAATCTTCACACTCTTAGGTTGTAGGACCGAACCCTATTCAGAAAGCTACCTACTGTCCATCGATGAACTACGGAACGACTTGGCACTGGCATCCTTGGCGCCAGCTCCTTTCCCCAATCTGATTTAAAACCCCAATATATATTTTACCCAAAATCT
Organism: Pictodentalium vernedei; assembly: GCA_031216915.1. Taxonomy (NCBI): domain Eukaryota; kingdom Metazoa; phylum Mollusca; class Scaphopoda; order Dentaliida; family Dentaliidae; genus Pictodentalium; species Pictodentalium vernedei. Next base: position 286,872,487 of record CM062291.1, read on the forward strand.
TGTCGTAACGAGATACAACACTGTAGGTTACGTCTTGAGTGCGGCGACTTCATGGAATACGTATTCAACAATTTCTTGACAACTGCTTCACGCGGCCGCACAAATGAAGACCCAAACCACTTTCCCGGGGAGTGTCCGTTATACAACAAACAGAGAACCAATTTATTCAACAATCTAACAAACGTTCATCATGCAATGCGAACCTCTACTATTTGGAAAGACAAAGGTCTCGGACCAGGAATTTGCTACCTCTGTAAATAGGTTCAGCAGTTCATGCTGTCAACCAATCGCTTCACCAAAAATGCTCACGTGTAAACAAAAGAAGAAGCCAGTAGCACTTGCGATCTTAAGTACTGTGTACAACAAAAAGGCTTAACTGTGATACCCTTATAGTGTTTATTTATGTTTCTTGTCCTTCTGATATCTTCGTAGTGACACCTTACATTTATTGCTGTTTTCCTTTCCGACTATCTCGTACAAGGAAGCATGTGCCAATACAGGCGATCCCACTTACTTCGTTCTACATTCTATAGGAAGTAGAGCAACCAACTTCCCAGCTACTATCTACAAGAAATCATTCACACTGGACCATTCTGCCGAAGTTCAGTTCGATGTGTGTTACTACTAACACTTTCGACCAAACAATCGTTCACATCCGGTTACTGGCGTGGGTATTCACAGAGACTATTATGTAGTGCGTGTACGGGCGAGCGTTGTGGAGTACTACCAGAGCGAGTTGTTACCCGGTTGCTGGTCGCGATAGCTGGCTGCGTAAACAGCACAATTATTGCAGCATTGATGCTAATTCACCAAATATAAAACCAAGGAACAAACTTAATCGTTTCGTTGCAAAAAGGACATGTATGGTAATTTAATACCAAAGAGCGATACCGATTATTATTAACTCAACACCTAACTCAGTCAATGATTTCGGCCACAGGATACAGTATATTTGCCACTCCACCTGAGCTCTCATTGGAACCAGAGAATTGGATCGGTTTTTTGACCCACGTGGTGAGCTAGTTCTCCTTTGATAACTCAGAATGATTGTAATATCCCTGTTATGATACAGAAAACATTCAAACCACACCTACACACATGTGCAAATTATGTAGTAAACTGTTTTTTTGTAAGGGTAAGATATGAATGTACACTCTAAAATCAGCTGGGTTAAAAAGCAACCCAAATCAACTGGGTTGGGTGAATATGAACCCAATTGGGTTCATATTCACCCAACCCAGTTGATTTGGGTTGACTTTTAACCCAGCTGATTTTAGAGTGTAGACTCAAGCGTGTTCAACGACCCCCATCTTCTTTGAAAGTAAATAAACTATATTTAAATCAATGGAGGAAGAACACACATGTCATCTGAGCAACATAAATGTTTTACCGCTTTTGCGAAAAGGCTGCAGCCCGTGGGTAGCTTGTTCAGTACCATGCTCATACCATCAAGGCAGATATTTAACAAGAATGGAGATAGTATTTCGACATGCCGAACGCTATTGCAGACAACAAATCTTGCAGATATGGAAACAGTCGTAAAACGTTCGTTTCTTATCAGTATTTTAAAGTATTACTTCCGTTTAACGAAAGTAATTCTGTAACCATTTACCCAACGAATCGGCGACATCCGCCCGCGTAATATGCAAATTCAGCAGCTGAAAAAATATTATTTTTCAAAATATTTCAACAAAACCATATCATGTGACCCCTCTTTGGAACGAGCTCAACGAGCTCGTTCCAATGAGGGGTCACATGATATGGTTTTGTTGAAATAATTTGAAATTTTTAAAAAAAATTATATTTAGGAAAATTAATTCTGATATCGTCTGCGTTGGGTAAAGGTTAAAATAATAATAAAACGTGCACATGTCTAGCCGATTACCATGGAAAAGATATTTCAGACATAAAGATATTTTGCAAGATGAAAATTGTGGTTCCGCCAAATGTTCGTTTTTCAAAATTAGAGAAAACAAACTATTTTTCCAACTGACAACAAAAACTTCCGACACATGTGATCATTTGAGTGGGGGCGAACCGCTCCTCTCACGGAACCCCTCCAGCTTCCGACCTGTGATCAGCATTTCTTTGTTTTAGACTATTGCGTTCTATGCGAACACCATGATATATCGGAGATTCGGGTTTAACGTAGAAAGAAAGGTAAATGATGATTATTCTTTGTGCAGACGGAACATAAAATCAATGAATGAAGTTCTCACGTAATGATTACTAGCGTTGGGATTACAGTCAGAGAATACAGGTTATTTTAGAAAATGCACCCAGTTTCATTTAATAATATTTATGTTCTCGTAAACCAAGATAAAAAGATTACATTGTGTCCAAGTTGCGAGCCGAAAATGATAATAATGACTTAAATCACACTATTCACATTGCATGCAGTGTACATCGGTTCCGAATCTGGTGGGAATTTGTATTAGTGAACAGTTGCAGCAGGAATTGGTCCAAAGTTTGAGAGAGAACTTCTTTGGTGAGACAAGCGTATGAAGTTGCAAGCTGTTGTGTTACAAATACGCTGGGATGCACTTATCTTGGGTTATTGAGATCTGAGTCAGGTTTTACTTCTCAAGTATATTTTATAGAAATGGGCGACCGTCAAAGTTAGCGTGAAATGGCCAAATACAAGTCAAATTGGCATGACCAAATAGCTCAGATAGATGGCAACATATCTATTAACCCTTTACCGAACGTAACGGCCAAAACCGGGCAGCGCTATTCTAAAAAAATATCCAGTTAATTTTCATTATTTTTTTCATTTATTTGTCTCAAAAACATAGGTTATGACCCCTCGTTGGAACGAGCTCGTCGAGCTCGTTCCAACGAGGGGTCATAACCTATGTTGTTGAGACCAAAAATGAAAAAAATAGTTATTCAAGAATACTTTTTGCAAGTGTCGTCTGCTTTTCATATTAGGTAAACGGTTAAATGGTATAGGTAGCCCACGAGGAATACTTAGTTTTGACACGTACACAAATATGTTTTACCATTCATTATATGCATATCATTGTGTAAAAGTGGGTTTCATCATGAGAGTTACATCATCAAAATCAACCGAATGAAACGATGAAATTTTAATTTCACTTCGTGTATGTGGACGCCGTGATAGTGAGAATTTTATATAGATCTTGGCTGATGCCGAAGCAGATAACCGCACGCATGTATGTGATCCTTCAAATATGTAAAGTTTATTACTTGGTTAGTTTCACATCGGTCGGGATATCAGCCCGAGGTAACTTCATATGAGCCTGAGACCGAAGGGCGAAGACTGATGTGATGTTACTGAGGGCTCACATGCACATTGTCACCTCAAATCATTTACACATGCAAGCTTGGACTGTAGTCTAGTAACTGATCCCCATACAAACTGCTGGATCATCATCGAAAAACGTCTCCATCTAAACCAAACTGGCATCCTCGATGACGTTTGATGATGAGAAAACTGTTATGAAGCGACTATAGTCATAGCATAACAGCTTTCACTTCATCAAACGTCACGGTGTTTGCCTAACACCAAAACTGGTTACACTATATCAGCTTTCCAATCTCGACACTTGTTTTTCGCCATTAATAATTAAAATATGTTGAAAATATTCAATTTATATTGTCGCGAAAACCGCGAGGATCATCAACAACACATTCATTTTTCACAGACATCAACATATAATCTTTAAAAAGCGCTATGAGTCGGGAAATTGAAAATATTCTAGAAATTGTTTTTGTTGAGCATGGTTTTAAAAGCAACATCCGTCAGCACCTTTCGATGGTGGCGGTTAAGGCACTTTTTATATGTAACCAATGAGCGTTCCACAAATCCAGTTGTATGGGAATCAGTAAGTCTAGTCTAACGGTTTGTTACCAGGGCGGGGGAGATAAAATTCGGGCTTCAGGGTTAATTTTGTTACGGGTCCCCTTTCGAACGTGTCGGGATACTGATGCAGATGCCAAAGGCATCTGTCGCGAGTGCCTCTGGCACTCGCGAGAGATGCCTTCAGTATATACATCAGTGTAACGGATTTTGACATCACGTATTAATTGGAGACTTCTGGCAGCTTTTGGGATGAAAATCACGTTATTTTTTTGCTGTCAAAATGACGTTTTTAGCAGCATGTTTCAAACCCCGTTTCCGTTTTGGTTTCGGGTTCCCACTTAAATAGCTTGGGACTGCTCGAGTACTATTGTAGGAATGTTTAGGAAACCGCGTAACAGAGTGCCTAGTGCATATGTATATAGATAACAGTCTAGTAACAGAGTGGACCTCTCCATGAGGTCACTCCCATTCCCTCTTTACATGAGTGGCAACTAGTATTCCAATGTGACGGGCAACTTATCTTGCTGGTTTTCACTCGGGGATCTGGGGACCCAAGCTTGGCATAGGAGTCCTTTTTTTAGGGGGGGGGGGGGGGAAGCAGGATAGACCCAAGAATCCTGTCTCCTGAACCAAGCCCGGGTCCCCAAAGTTCCGGGCCCCGTGGTTACTACCCCGATCCCCCGCACTTCCCCGGCCCTTTTTGTAACAATGTTTGAAGTTTTCTTCCCTTGGTTATGCGATCATTGTTATTCTTATTTTCTTTCCAATAACTGCCGTAATGTTAAAATGATTTGTCTAGACATTATCATGAAAGCGACAATGATTATTCATTCAATTAACACCACAAAACTTAATTAATTATTCATAGCAGAATACACTAGTCTATTACAATCCTGTGAATATCTGCACGGAACAGCGTGGAATGTGTTTGGAGTCCATTTACACGACCATGTGGCGTTACATTTTGGAATATTTTATTGTTCAAAACGAAGATTAAAATAAATCAAAAGCAATCCATTTTTCCCTAGAGGAAAAAATGAAACTTCTGTTTTTTTCTGCACTGCACTATTTGGTTACAAATGGGTTGTTCGGCTAATAAATCAAAGGTCAGTTCTAAAACGTCGTGTAAATTTGTTCTATGTTTTATGGCGGGTATGAATCTACAGCACAAAGTGATATGGTTCTATGAAAGGACCGAATAGCCCAAGTTACACTGCTCGGTAACTTTCTTCTCTGTGCTTACTGGAAAAATACACCGAAACAGCCTTCAGCCTTTATCACGATGTTTACCCTTTCAAATTAATATTTTTAAAACTATGCTGTCAGTGTCCCGTTGTGGTTCACTCCATGTCGATGTTTTCACAACATAAAATGCAGAATTGTTAAAAAAAAACTTATTTTTTTCAAATGGGGGTATCTGGGATAGAACATTTTTCACACTGTGTTCATGAGATGCATTGTCCTGTATAACAATGTTGACTTCGAACGGACATTTTTTCTAGGTATTTGAAGGGAGGACGAGTAATAATTTAATACTCCATGTTGTCCGTCTTGTCGATGCCGTTCGCCGAAATCCTCTCGACACCTTCTGAAAAATCGCTACTCCGACCGGCACAGCAATCCTTTCCTAATATGCCTCATGGACGGATCCAGGAGGACGCACCCGGCGTCCTTCACCTCAGTCTTCTGTAACACAAATTTTTCTGACAGGATAGGGTATTACCCGCGGCAGCACATGAACCTCCACTACCTTCTGTTGTGGATGTTCATGTGTTACCACTGGAAATACCTTATGTCAAAGTGACAGCTTCAATTGACAATTTTGTTGTTAAAAGTGAATATAATTTTTATACTCTTTCTAACTCGGGCAAAAAGGGTAAGAATAGGTATCGGACGGACCCCAAAAACCCGATTTGTTAAGTTAACCATCTTTGTATTTAATTAGAAGTAAATAAGTGAAGGCGCAATAAAAAGTTATAACTCTAATGGATCGGAATCTCAATAGAAGCCTTCAACACCAATTAGCGCTTATCTGGTCTAAAATAACGATCTTGCCTGATGAGCTTCAAACAAAAGTCACTTGTTTAGCCATCCAAGGTGATTAGTCATCTGATTATTTGATTATTAGCGTCGATAATCTCCTAATCATAAGTAGCGCACATGTGCACGAGATACTATCTCGGGCGCACGACAGCACCTCGTACGCTCGGCTTAGTAAGTCGTGTGCACGACATAGTATCTCCTGAGCACTACAGGTTATGTTGTACACACGGCACAGTATGCCGCGCGTACAACATAGTATGTCTGTGTTGTATGGACATCATCATTTTCTGACAGTGGACTGTCACGAGTGTCAATGTATAGCGAAGGTACGATACCTTAAAATAATTTGAAAGAGAATTTTATGCCTATGACTTAGAGCGTCGGGCGCACGACATAGTCCACATGGCTTATTTATTTTCCTTATAGTATCCTTATAGATTCGGTATATATTATCAGGGGCGTAAATCCTGGGGGTGTTACACCCCCAAACATATTAAGATCTTCTGTTCGCAGAGCAGCGAGTAGGGCATGGTACTCGTTTACCACGGTCCGCGGCCCACGCAACAACTGCTCTGTCACGGAATTATTTGCCAGAATGTTGCCCTGCTTAACAGAATAGAGCTGAACAGCTAGGGCACGCTGGACACCTGATATATCATGGTCTTGTATAACTTCCATCTCATTTCATATGCCCTGCTGCCCATGCAGGAGTCCATGGTGTCCTTGTAAATTCAACAATTCTATTTAGAATATATTCATTTAACTTCCTGTGTGACTTGCCCAACAGGGCGCCTGATATCACATGGTTTGTACTGTTGAAAGCAGTGATATATATATATGCAGGGCAATATGCGCTGACAAATGCTGTGACATTAGGGCAGAATGATTATTCGCCCCCACCCCCAATATTTTTCGGTAGTTACGGGCCTGTATATCATATCAGAGTATGTTTATAATGTTCTTCGATACTTTCAACATTCAATCTATGCTAATTATTACAACGGCTAATTGGTTTGGGTGGGGAGCGCGGTGGCTCAGTAGGTAGAGATGCAGGCTGCAAGCCGAGAGGTTCTCGGTTCGAATCCCACCTGCGGCAACCGCGTTGTGTCCTTGAGCAAGACGCTTCATCCCCATTGCCCGCGTGGGGGCACGATGACGCCGAGTACTAAGGCGTACTGCACGTCGATGGTACGCATGTCTTCAACCAATCTAACCCTGCCTGTGCTACAGTGCGGAGTTACGATGTTGGGGAGCTGGCAGCTGCTCATCGTTGCTCGGTGGTTCTCTCCGGGTACTCCGGCTTCCTCCACCCGTAAAACTGCCACGGTCATGATTAGCCATTGTGCATAAATATGTGACCTTAAACATCCATAAATAAATAATAAATAAATAACTGACTTGGGTTGTACATTCCGTCGAGCTGTCAAGACCCGGCAATATGCGTCGGGTTTGATGTGGCTGATCTGGTCTCCTGAACGAAACGTAATATGACATGCCTAAAGTTGTCATAACAGGGGCAGCGGGTTTCATCCCCTCCACTTTTTTGCCGGACCATGTTTTTTTTTGTATGCATATATTTTAACACAACCAATGACTGGTGAAACAAGGGGCGGATCCAGAGCCTCCCCCATATTTTCGCCAGCTATGTTTCTCTCGTATTGGTTCAGTTTCGATAGATTTCGGATCATTTTTTGCAGTAAGTGGCAGCAAACGAAAAAATGTATACAGTCTGTTAATAAATCGGTTAACTGAAGCAGATCGTAATCTTACAGACATACAAGTACTAAATCCACCTCCAGACAAGATAATCCACAGACAGTATCATTGCTGTAAACGTTTGGTAAAGCATACAAGTGAAGACTATTTATCAGCTTTGGTCGTTACGACCAAAGCTGATAAATAGACCTCACCTGTATGTTTTACCGACGTTTTTTAACGGCTCTCAAAGTGTGAAATCTTTCAAATACATCTCCTGAAAAATCAAAATATCCACTCAGATGCATGGAAATGCGGGTTTTGAGATCCTGGAATTTAATATTTTCATACCGACGACCATCCATCGCCCGGTCCAGTTCCCCACTTTGAAAATCGTTCCGCCGCCCCTGCATAATAATTTGTTTATTACATGGCAGTTAATATTTAAAAATTGGATACAGCTCCTGGAATGTAAACGAGAAAATATTCGTTGAATGTCTACCCAGAAAAGAGGCACTTGAGTTTTAAGTCGCGTTTGTAAAAACTGTTGCCTCCGAAATCCAAAATCCAAAATCTCTGTTCGTCGGTGACGTCATGCTAGCCTCGTTTAACACAGCGGCATTTTGATGTAGGTATATATATACATATATATATACATATATGTATGATATGTATGATAAAGGGTCATGTTGTGTCAGACAGCTTTCGGAATAGAGGAAGCCGGAATACTGGGAAAGACCCATCAAGCAGTGGAAGCTGACTGTTAACCCTTTACCCAACGTAACGGCCAAAACCGGCCAGCGCTATTCACAAAAATCGCTAATCAATTTTCATTATTTTTTCATTTTTTGCCTCAAACGCCTAGGTTATGACCCCTCATTGACCCCTCATTGGAACGAGCGCGACGAGCTCGTTCCAATGCGGAGTCATGTCCTATGTTTTTGAGACAAGAAATGAAAAGAATAGTTATTCAAGAATTTTGTTTGCAAGTGCCGTCTGCTTTTCAGGTTTGGTAAAGCTTTAAATTATCCAACATACTTGACAGAAGTGGAACTTGAGCTCGATAGAAACAAACCGCGTATATTCTTAGTGGAGCGTGCTGGTTATCAATTTTACAATGATGCTGAAGTTACAAAAGGTACACCGAAAAACAAGTCGGGTTTCAACAACATTTCAACCGGGAAGAAGTTTCGATTTGCTGGCGAGTACAATATTATTTTGGGAAGTGCGTTCACGTGTGATCCGAGTTCTCCCTTATGCCGTCGTTTTAGCTCAAATTGGACAGGGTTCCATGTGCCATCTGTGGTTGTGCGTTAGCCTGCGTTTTCTTCAGACATCGTGCTAAAAACAGAATTTGAGACCGCGAGAGAGCATATATACACTTGGAAATTCATTAAGCACCCCCTGAAATGTTTCATGACAATGAAGTTGCTGTAACTGATAATTATGTTTTAATGATTACTATGTCTTGCAGAACATTTCATCTAGTGAAACGTGATGTTCCTGGTTGATAGCGTGCCCCAAACACATTCCCTCATCCACGTGAAGCATGCTACCCATGAATGTCACAAAAACACTATCATCCACACGCAATATTTGGGTATAAAACAAGAATATTAATTTTGTCACTTCTTTTATCAATAAATGTTGACATGGCAAGGAGGAGGAGATGGTCAGAGGCACTAAGCTGTCAAATCGTTGGCATGCATGCAACAGGCATTTCATTCAAAGCTATTGGAAGGCAACTTGGCTATAGTAATTCTGTAATCAGAAGACCTGTCCGAAAACATCAACAAACAAACGATGTTAGGAACCTACCAAGGCTGGGACAACCCCAAAAGACCTCTCCTCTGGGAGATCGAAGTCTCGTACGCCTCGTTAGGCGTGGAACCTTTGCTTTAAGTGGGGTTTTGAAACGTCTTTGGCTCCCCAACAGGCGTTTGTGCAACACAACTGTCCGAAACCATACCATCTCAAAGCAGTGGATATGAGGTCCAGAAGAGTCATCAAGCGTCCAGCTCTGTCCGATCAACATCAAAGACGACGTTTGGAGTGGTGTATGGCACGACAACATTTGAATCTCAGGACGTGGGGGGAGTCCATTGGTCAGACGAGAGTAGGTTCCTGCTCCACGTCACAGATGGTCGCATGAGAGTGTGAAGGCATGGAAATACTGCTTACGTGCCCATGAACATCAGACCTACTGTTTCTTATGGTGGAGGATAGTAATGATCTGGGGGTGTCTCTCTCATGATTGTAAACTTGATATGGTGATTATACGTGGAAATCTCAATGGTCATCAGTCCATCCGGGACATTCTCAATCCGGTTGTCATGCCTCATTTCGACAACCACCCGTTGGCTACTCGCTCTGTATTAATTGACGACAATGCAAGGCCACGTCGTCCCCATGCTGTGAGAGCATTCCTCCTGAATAATGCTATTACCACACTACCTTGGACTGCAATGAGCCCCGATTTGAATCCCTTAGAACACATCTGGGACTTTCTTGGACGTCGTGTGCAAGCACGGGATCCGCCTGCACAGAATATTGCTGGTTTTGAAGCTGCATCGCATGAGGAGTGAAAGCAGTTGCCTCTGGGCCGTATCAGAAGGCTCACTAGTAGCATTAGGAGGAGGGTTCGGGCTGTCATCCGGGCACGTGGTGGATACACTCGCTACTGACGTCAGACACTGATATTGTGTTCAGGAGATCACAAGTTACACCTTTTGTCAGTAATTACCGGCATTGCTTCATCATGAACCGTTCCAGCACCATACTTGCCAAGAGAACATTTTCCCATCAAAATCATTAGTGACAGATAGATTAGCGCCATAAAATACTGCATATTTTCATCATTGTGTTGTCTTTTATTTGTCAATAGACCATTCTTTCGGTAAACAATCACTTTTGGCCATCTGAAAGATAGTATGAAAGTAACGACAGCTTCTCTTAACGCCACTGCGAAAAAAACAGGGGGTGCTTAAGTAAGTTCCAGGTGTATATATTCTGTGGTATGAATATAGGGAGCCGGAATACTGGGATCCTTTGGGTTATAGAATGGAATTAGAGATCTCCAACAGATTCGTACCCATAACGAATATTAAAATCAAGCAACAGGAGTAATCGTTTCACATTGGTTTAACCCTTTGAACCCCAGAGGCAGCTTTTCCGGCCCAATAACATGATACTTCATAATTTTATTAAGTAGGTTGACTTTTGAGTGAAGGTGTGGTGTAGACCAATCAATATTTTCAACGCGCAGCCACAAGGCTGCACGTTGAAAATATTAATTGGTCTACCCCACCCACCCCCCCCCCCCCCAAATAAAGAATATGGACTCTGTTTATTGTGTATTGATGTTTAAGGTCACATATTTATGTACAATGCCTAATCATGACTGTGGCAGTTTTACGGGTGGAGGAATCTGGAGTACCCGGAGAGAACCACCGAGCAACGACGAGCAGCTGCCAGCTCCCCAACATCGTAACTCCGCACTGCAGCACAGGCAGGGTTAGATTGGTTGAAGACATGCGTACCATCGACGTGCAGTGCGCCTTAGTACACGGCGTCATCGTGCCCCCACGCGGGCAATGGAGATGAAGTGTCTTGCCCAAGGACACAACGCGGTTGCCGCAGGTGGGATTCGAACCGAGGACCTCTCGGCTTGCAGCCTGCACCTCTACCTACTGAGCCACCGCGCTCCCCTAATATGGACTCTTCCCGTTGCTGCCATTGAACTGATATGGGAGATACCACTAGGGTTCAAGGGGTTAAAACAAAAATAAAATGTCGGTTGATATCAGAAAGGTAAATTTTATTATAGCGTGCTGTATCAGTCAATTTCCAAAGCGAAATAAAATGAAAAATTCACTATTTACTGAACAATCCGTACACATGGGGCTCGCTCTACACACAGAAAAAAACGTTTAGAATGCTGTTGTTTAAAATTGTTTCAAATTTGCTTTAAAAATGCGGCTTTTCATTTTTCTTTGGCATGAACTCGTGGAGCTCGTTTTATGGAGAGTACGCAAGTTATGGTTTAGAAGAGAAATACACAAAGTTTCAAAGACGCCCGAGGAAAAATGAAGAATTTTTCGCCTGCACCTTGGAGTTTGGTACATGATGAAGACCATAGTGTGAATCAGTATATAAGAGGATGGGGTAGGTAATGTGACAACAGAATCAAGTTAAAAAACTGCAAATTTCAAATGTTGGGTCGAATCGACCATCGAATCGAATAAGGAAGCGAAACGAATCTCGAATTGAATCTCCCTAGCTTTAATTTTTTTTTTATTTATTGGGGTTTTACGACACCTCGTGTCGGACAGTTTTACGGGTGGTGGAAGCCGGAGTAGCCGGAGTACCCGGAGAGAACCACCGTGCAACGGCGAGCAACTGTCAGACTCCCCAACATACTATTTATTATTTATTTATTGGTATTTAAGGTCACATATGTATTCACAATGGCTAAGCATGACCGTAACAGTTTTACGGGTGGAGGAAGCCGGAGTACCCGGGGAGAACCACCGAGCAATATACACGAAGTAGTCGTGACGCAACTTCTTATTTAATTAACACGTACCTTACCGGTACTCCAAATTGATTATACAGGGCTCACAACCAGCCCGGGTTCTACAGATCTCCATTTATATGGCCGACTGTGTGTGATGCAATTTATTTATTAAGGTTTAGCGACACATTAACAGCCAAGGGGTCATATCGTTTCGGTGACAGTGGAGGAAGCCGGAGTACCCGGAGAGAACCACCGAGTAACGACGAGCAGCTGCCAGCTCCCCAACATCGTAACTCCGCACTGCAGCACATGCAGGGTTAGATTGGTTGAAAACATGAGCGCCATCGACGTGCAGTACGCCTTAGTATACGGCGTCATCGTGCCCCCATTTGGACAGTCGGGGTTAAGTGTCTTGCCCAAGGACACAACGTGGGAGTCCGAATGGATCGCTCAGACGGTCACCCATCCAAGGACTAACCGGGCTCAACGTTGCTTAACTGATCTGACGAGAACCGTTTACCAACATACTAACTCCACACAAGCAGGGTTAGCATTGGTTTAAGACAAGTGCACCATCGACGTGCAGTGCGCCTTGGTGCACAGCGCTACCGTGCCCCCACGTGGGCAATAAGGATAGAGGACACAACGCGGTTGTTGCAGGCGGGATTTTGAACAATTATCGATATACATGTAGGACTTTCGTACAACCATAAATATTGTCAATCCCCATTCAAGTATTGTATTCAAACTCGATTCGTCTGTTTGGTCAAAAAATTCTCGAAGTAGTTTCAGCAGTGGAAGCACCTTAACCCTTTACCTAACCTAAAAAGCAGACGACACTTGCAAAAATAATTCTTGAATAACTAAATTTTTTCATTTTTTGTCTCAAAAACATAGGTTATGACCCCTAGTTGGAACGAGCTCGACGAGCTCGTTCGAACGAGGGGTCATGACCTATGTTTTTGAGACAAAAATGAAAAAAAAATGAAAATTAATTGGCGATTTTTGAGAATAGCACTGGCCGGTTTTTGCCGTTACGTTAGGCAAAGGGTTAAACTCTTTTTCTACCATCAGGTCTCCTAAAGGAGACCTGATGGTAGGAGAAGAGCCCAAGATGAGACTCACGGTAAAACTTTTGGAATATCTCGAATTTTCGGAAAATTCTATACAGTGGGACTTGAAACGAATCAAATCGTCGGGTTGATTTCGAATCGATTCGAATTTCGAAGCTTCACGTGACTCTAAAATCAAGTTACAAAGTGCAAACTCTGGTATGTTTACTCGGTCACGTATATTATAAGCTGTTTATGCAGCTGAAATAAGTAATTTATGTTACGGGGAATAATTATATATCTGTAATTGAATTCCCGTAATGCACAAAACTCGACCCGAGAAATTTATTAACTTGAATTTAATCAGTGATAAAGATCTCATGGACAATGGCGACGAAATATCCCAAGCAATCGGTTCATCGAATCGATGAAATTAATTAGCCCACTTGCCCCTCAAAGTTCGATTTTTATTTATTGATACCGGTGTTTTGGTGAAATACTACTGCATGTTGAAGGTTTCAGTTAATCAAACACTGTGGTATGAATTAAATTCTCACAACTATCGTCGTGATCATCAATATTCAAGTCTCAAGTCTTTCACGTTCATATATTAGGTTGGTCATTGGATTTTAGATGTACTCAGTTATTACAGAGTAGCCTCTAGACCAATCTACTGCAATATCTAGATCAGGGCAGTTCCAAGTCGTATTACAAAATACAGGGGCTGGGTCAGACTGCATGCAGTGGGGAATTAAACTGTCCCCCTCTCCACAGGTGAGAAACGAATTGTTTTGCACCCACCCCACTTCATTGTAACTACTGTACAGTCGAGAAGGGTCATCCTCCTCCAAGAGGGTGAGGTTAGAAGTCTCTTCCGCGTAAAAATTTAAAATGTGTATGCCAACTGGGCACCTTGGACACTAAAGGTATATAAGTAGACAGAATGTAGCATATATAACTATAAAAATGACCAAATAAATATCAGGATACGGTACATAAACCAACTGGTGTTAGGGATTTTGGGTATGCCGAGCGGGATATAAATTCGACATATAGTGGTTTTGGAAAAGTGTGTTTGGGTCAAGCCTCATCCATCCCCCCATGTGGTCCCCTCACTGGCAATGTACCGTTGGATGTTAAGGACCCGTAGCGCCAACACGGTATATGCAGGTACGTGACTACAGGATGGGTAGGCGGGATTTATCACCCCACAATCTCAGAAATGTTCAGCAGATGAAAATTCACATGTAGCAGTTGGAATATTATCGCTCGATGTGTGGGGGAAGGATCGCAAGTGGTTTTCTAAAAATTGGTCGCTCGGCAGCAGCGGCAGCAAATGGTTGCAATTGTAAATTCGGAGGGGACACATCTCTTGGACCCAGACTCTTTACCTCCGTTCCTGGGCAAGTGCCCTTATCGCCAGGTTGAGGAGGAGTATCAAATGTGTAATTTGGGAGGAATAAAGACCCTGGAACACTTCTTCTTAGAATGTCGAATATATCAGTCCAGCAGAATACGTTTCACTGGGGATGTAATGAAAAGGTGGGATGGGAAAATTAAGGAATCTGTATAGGTATTTGGAGATGCAATGGAACGCGTTAGTATGCTCATTTGGGGAAGTGAGAAGGGGAAGCAGTGGATACCATCAAACCAGTTCGTTTCTCGGTGATGGGGGAGAGAAAATGAGCAGATGAAATGGAGCAGTGATGAGAACACAGAAGTAATGGAGGCCTTCTCGCTTGAGAACCGCGACATGATGAATACCATTTTGTCGTCGCCAAACGACTGTAGTTTTTAAATCAGTAAAGTGTAGTCTCTGGAAGGCTCCGCTTCACCTAGGACTACCTGGGCTCATCTGAGCTCGGGTGGACCTTGGTGGAGCAGAGTATATACATAGATTAATGGTAACAATGCAGTGTGTAAATGAGTGGATAGAGGTTACAGCAAGGTGGAAGTTTCGCAACATTGTTATTCCAAATTTTGTTGCACATGGATAGTGTATGAAACTGGAATGACGGCAATGACATTCTGGTACCGTGTGTAGAATATTTCAGAACTAAATTAGGGCCTTGCGAATCACGATGTTTCTCTCGAATCGAATCTCGAATTGAATCAACCAAGAGATTCGAAACCGAATCGAATTTCGAATAGAATCCACTTTTCAATAGTTACGATTGTGCGCGTAGTCTGAATCAACAATGGCGGTTTCGGTCGACGTCTGGGACCTTGAAAACGTGACTGAATGGCTCATTTATAGGGAGCGGGTTGGATGACTTGGTGCAAATTGTATTTCATTTATGTGAGTTGCAGTGTGTGTCTTTAGTATCTGTTGAAGGTTATTAAAAGAACTGAATAACTGCATACCTCAATTTTTCTTCTTTCATTTTTTTTCATAGCGACATGACTTGTGTGGTGTTATATACACAATAAATGTATCTTGGCCCGTGAGGGAGGTTTGTACTTTTGAAGCTTTTCATACTTCGGTCCGGCTCTTTCAACTTCTTTGGATCCCTCAATAGAGCAATATTTGAGCTTACCCCTCCCATGTATATGCTGTGTACATGAATGGGATGGGGAGTCTAACTAAGTACCAAACGTTTCGTTTCTTGGAGCACAATAGTATTGTTACTTGAGCTGGGTTCTCTGGAGAACTACAGTAAAGTACAAAACTTTTGGTTTTCTAGCGAACCAAAACGAAGTACCAGACAGTTTTGGTTTCTCAACGTACCATTACAGTTTGGTTTCTTGGAGTACCAACAATGTTTTGGTTTCCTGGAGTACCATAATTTTGGGACCCCACACGAGACAAGTTGAGTACCACATTTGGTATCACAGAGTACCTAGAGTTTTTAGAATGTACTGGTGCTATCTAGCTCTGTCGTGAACCCAATGTCAATAGGCATACTGAGAGGACTCACTAAGGTGGTCGAAGAAAAGGCCGATTTATCGTCTTTTGAGTGCAACAAGGCGCCATCTGCAATGCCAAATCATTGCAGCTGGCGCCTCGGTGCACTTAACTGACGATATATTGTGCAAACGAGCCGTAACGCAATCTATACTATTGCCACAAATGTCATTTTTATGAATTTTCTGACTGAGTTTGTGCTGTCTAGTTATACTGGATACGTTCAGTCTTATTGAGCAGAACATTACCGGGCGAATTGTTATCTTCAGAAAGTCGACAATAAAAAAATTGTATGAAATCCAAATCTCTCTAGGATTCGATTTTGTCAATAATCGAGATGGTTTCGAATCAGTGACAAGCTTCGAAATCGAATCGAATCTCGAACCCAAAACTAAATGGAAACTTGAAAGTAAACAATTTATTAAAACATCTCGAGTCGGAAGTATTAGTTTCTATATGAATAGTTAGACGATCTTATATAGACATACTCAAACATTGATAAAACTGTCTGCCGCTATTTTATGCTGATATAATATCGTGATTTTATTTTCGTAGACACCACATAGAACAGGATCAGGGAGGGAATCGACCTCAATCGGTACAGCGAGATTTGCTATTTCGTAATTTAGTTTGTTTTCAAGCCAATACCTTGAATTGGGTTTGTAGCAGAGAAGATCCCCAAACGATCTAATGAGGAAAGATTACACTTATTTAATCAAAAATGTAACGAACGATTTCTACAACGCACACTGTAGCACTTTTTTCAGCCCCCCAGCACAGATTACGCGGAATGACTGCGACCTAGTTCTTGTTGAACACTGTTAAATGGCTCCTCAACCTCACACGAGTAGTATGTCGGGGATATTTCGCCATATTTTGAGGAGGTGAGAGCCTACCGCGGTGCATAATGGGTGCCACATGTGTTGCCATCGTAATCCGTGCGCGTGTTCATATTGTGACGTTATTATAATGATGATACGCAAGATGAATGCTTGCCGGGGGTAGGGGAGTGTATCCGTCGCCAATGTTGTTACTAGGCGGCTATCATCTTGGCTTTCTTGTCCGGAACGCGGTTGGTGTGGTACGACGTGGAGCAACATGCATGCGTGGTCACTGGATTTGGAGTGTGTTAGATGGAACGCGAAAATTTTCATGGGCTCCTATTCTTCTCGAATCTCTCATGTTCACTGTAAATAAATACTGTTAAAATTACAGTAGATGTACTGGCAACCAATTTGCAATTGCCGTTACTTCTACTATATCTTACCTCCTACAAGTATCTGGGAATTTCATTGGTTCAAAGACGCCACATGCAGACTGCATATAAAACCATACACTGCCTGTCAACATCAATATACGCTGACAGCTATGGGTAATCTCCCCTTTGTTCATTGATTATTCAAAATGGCGGCAGCCGATAAACGCTTCAAGTTGGAAGATTGAGTGTTGGAAGCCCATATTTGGTCTGAAGTGCAGGTTAGGCAACTTAAAAGGCTTCATATTCTGTGGATGTGGATGTGTGTCATGTTAGCTTCGAAATGAAATTGTTTGGTATGTATGGATTTGCCTTGTTACAATTTATGGGAGAGTGCCTGTAGGCACTCTTCCATAAATTGTAACAAGGCAAAGACACGTGAACACATTGTGAGAATTCTCTCATTTAATTTTGATCGTTGTTGTGATTAGTTCTGTGCATCGATGCAACAGTCGGTAAGATACATTCGTTACACAGTTTGTTGGTGGCCTAATATGGTATATATGGTGTCAGTTAATTCCATACTGGACTCCTGCTTCGCTCTCGTCCAATATGAAATTAACTGACACCATATATACCATATAAGGCCACCAACGAACTGTGTAACTAATAATATATTCGGTATTGACTGTTACCGCGAAAAGTTTCATATTTTAAAAATAATAGAGAAGTACTCATATATAATGGAGCTATATTTTGTTTAACCCTTTACCCAACGAATCGCCCGCAGCCGCCCGCGTAATATACAAACTGAGCTGTTGAAAAAATTAAATTTTTCAAAATATTTCAACGAAACCATATCATGTGACCCCTCATTGGAACGAGCTCATTTTTTAAAGACCTGATAGTGGCTCCTAGCACTCAACCAGTTAAACGAATGCATTCAATTATTCAGTTCCTACTTTTCAAAAATAACGTCGCCCATGGCGAAGGTTGCCTTGTTTTTGAAGACCTAGATTTTAAGGTAGACTACAGTACACTGGTCGCTTTCCACGGATGGGCAATTTTTTCCACGGACGCAATAAAATTAGATTCCAAATACTAATTACAGGAATAATCATCAAAGATTTAATTAATTAAAATTTTGCTGATGATGATTTTTATTACCTGGTAAAGGTATGCGTGAACATCACTACCCATGCTACCCATCACCATCACTACCCATGCGTGGATTGCGACCAGTCAACGGCGACTGTATTGTAATTAATATCTTTAATCTTCAGCCATACTGCAAGCCAAAGATATTAATTGGTCTGGTCTGTATGACAAACAACCAGCCTTCTTGTGTTATAAAGTGAAACGAAGTATAAGCTCTTCCGTTTTTTGTTTTGCTCATGATCGAACAAAACAAGGTTGGCGTTGCCAAAAGTAGTTAAGTACGCGGTAGTTTCGTAGTAATATTTTACTGTAGAAGTGCCTGCAGCTGATTGACAGCAGTTTTGCTGTATTTTCAATGGTACTTTTTGCCGTGCCATCTCCATCCGTTCTCACTTTATTAAGAATTTATATGGAAAGTGATAGCTAATTTTGCATAGGCGTGGTGTGGATTTTTTTTCTTTTTTTACTTTTTTGAGTACTTTAGCATGCTCCATCCAGTAAAAGAACAAACAGCTACGGGTTATAAAATTCAACCGTTCATATTTTTGATCTCACATCAGAGTACTAAGCTTTTTATCAGAACGAGGCCCCAGAAAACAAACGATTAGCTTTGCCGTAAATTGTGGTTCATTATAAGAAACAAAGAGTTTTATTATAATCCTATAACATACAGTACGTGGAGAGTGGATTGTAACTAAATCACCCGCGGAGTGGAGTTATCACCCAAGCTATAACTTTCAAATTTTGTACACATCGACAAAAAACACAAGCAATGTTTCAGCCAATGGACCTCCGGGTTTAACCCGGAGGTTCATTGGCTGAAACTTTGCTTGTGCTTGTTACGCTTTGCAACAAATCTGCAATTGTTGCTTGGGTGGAATCTCCACTCTGTGGGTGATGTAGTGGATACACTCTCCATGTACTGCAACTGAGACAAAGAATTACAATACTGATGATTGTCATCCAGAATTCTGGAAAAAGCATATCTTTACAACCACGGTGACGAGAACATGTCCCGTCAGGGCATTTTACAGTTTAGTCGACATAATTTGAAATTGATAAACGGAAAACGAGTGGAATTGCACTGAATGCTGATGTCTAAATTTACCTACGAACGGTTAAGCTCATCTTATTCTGTACAAAAACATACTATATCATAACGTCAAATTTTAGTTTGCTTGAATTGCTAAAAACCTCTTAAAACACTTAAAAATGCTCCTGGGATGATGAAATGTACGTCAGCTGTGGACGTTATCCAAATATAAACAGTTCTAAACCCATCGAGAGTTTGCGCAATCTGTTGCCATATTAGACCTATTGCTCACCGCTGTTTCCATATCCTACGCATTAACCTTTCATCCAACACGAATTGCAGACGACAGTGGGAAAATAATTACTCGAATAACTAACATTTTTCATTTTTTTGCCTCCAAACACAAGCTTATGGCCCTTTATTGGAACGAGCTCAACGAGCTCGTTCCAATGAGAGGTCATAAGCCATGTTTTTGAAGCAAAAATTTAAAATATCATAAAATGTGAATGGCGATTTTAGTGAACAGCATTGGTTGTTTTTAGATGTTACGTTAGGGAAAGGGTTAATCTTTAGTCCAAAAATAACCCCTACCTAAAACATTCATTTCCTTCTCTGTATAGTGTGAGTGCTGCTTTTATCGGGTCTTTCCATAAGAAGTGTGCATGTATTCGCACGTCACGCGTGCTCCTCTAAATTTATCTTTGTGAACTTGTGGGAAAAGTTTGTTAGAAAAAAAAAAAATTGGCATCAAAAATATTGAGTTCAAAATAGGCCGTAGGTATGAATTAGTGCACAGGGGTTCCTTACTAGGCAATAATTTCTGTTCTGTGAGAAAGATGTAATGCACAAACTCCGTTTCAGCTTATGGACCTCTTGGTTTAACGTGCAGGACCGTAAGCTAACTATTGTTGCTACTTATTCCATATTTATTATCCTATAACTAACATATTGTCCAAGTCGACTCAGCACTATACACCAAATGTCATTCAAATTCCGTTCTGGTTTCTAATGTTGCTTATAAACATAACTTATGACTCGTGACTGGAATGATCATGCCGAAGTCATTCCAGTGAGGGGGTCATAAGCTATGTTTTGGAAGTAAAGAAATCACGTTCAGACAAGTATACTCGTCATAACTGTTCTAATCTCTTAGTTATCACAACCACTAGTGTCACAGCTCATCATTTTTTGTTACAAGAATCACCAGTTTTTGTCACAACTCACATTTTGTGTGACAAAATCAACCGCTTTGATTATAATTCGAGTTCGGATTGTAACAAAAGTGGTTCAGTTTGTAACAAAAGCAGTGACCTATAACTAATAAAGCTGACTGGCGTTTGTTATAACTTGATCGGCAAGCTGTAGCAAAAATGTATGTTGAAAGAAAAGAGGTTGCAACATATGACGCTTCATATTACAAGTAGGTCGAGGTCAATATTCAACAGTGAATTGCATATGGTTCCTTGAGTGCAAAGCGGTGTCATCTGCAATGCTAAATGAAGCATTGCTGGTGGTGCATTGATGCATTCAAGGGACCATACACCACAGAGAGGCGGTTCATTTCTCTTAAATGGTTGGGTGCTACAAGCCACTATCGGGGCTTCCAAAAACATTAGGGTACCAGAGCAAAAGCCCACATTTTCCTTGCTTTTGTTTCATATTCAGTCAAATGCAAATATTTTGTTTACATAAATCTGTTTTTACAAATTATTGGAGAGTGCTTGATGCCACTTTCCAATAATTTGTAATAAAACAAATTTTTAATAACAAATTCAGACAACCAAAAATAATCTAGCCCTCAGTCAGTTAAACATAGTTGTGGGAAAATTCACCCGATTTTCCTAGAAATAGCACACGGAGCACAAGCAATCACTCAGCTCATGGACCACTAGGTGGTCCATGAGCTGAAGATTACTTACTAGCGCCCATTGCTTTTTTCGCAGAGGTTGTAATATAAGTCAGGTTAAAAATTTAATAGACAGTGTTGTCGCTGTAACCAACTCGGCCGGTACTCCAGAGAGTGATTGCTGTGCATTCTGATTCAAACGGTGACTCAGCAGTAAAGTGCGTGGAATTATTGGTGTATAAATAAATCTTTTAGATGTGAAACAGCCCTGGGGTGTGGAATTTAAGTATTTTCTTTTTCACTTAAAAATGATTTAATTTTGAACTTACAGGTTAACTAGAGTAATAATTTACTTAAATGTTATAAACGTCCGTCACTTAGGTAATTATCTTTTCAGAAGGCCACACTATATTGATGTTGTAATGTGTCAAAATGATAATATAGGAGCTGCTAAAATGAGAAAAAAACACTTCTCCATGGCAATAGTCACGTGTAATATTGGGTTATTTTATAAATAATTATGTTTTCTAGTATACCTGTGAGCGACTGTTTATATGGAAAATGTAGTGTATGAAAGACAAAATACTACTTTCAGCATAAAATTCAGTTTGCTGTTTTCTCTGCAAACCTTCTACCTGGAATTCCATTAATTTTTTTTTTTATAAGTAGCTCGGTTTTTTTTTTTTACCAATGTTTTGACCCTTCCCTGAAATGAACTTGTCGAGCGCGTTCTAGTTACAGTTAAAACTAGAAGTCCTGTCACGAACTGTGTGCTTATCTAGGCTTAATTGCGCGTAAGAATTGCGCGCAATTGTCATCTCGAATGGCATCCAAAGCACGGCAGGTTCTCCTGGTTGCTCATAGCAAACAAAGGCAATGTTTCTGCCAATGGACCTCCGGGTTACCCGGAAGTCCATTGGCTGAAACATTGTTTGTGCACAGGCCATATGTACAGAAATTGATAGCCTTACCATGGCCAGAACAAGTAGATTAACGCGCAGATCGACGTACTATTTGTGCGCATTTCATGACAGGACTTCTAGTTTTAATTGTAGTGTATCAAATCAAATTCTAGGTCACCAGTCTAATTCCGATCCGTTATGGGCTGTTTATTTACCGACTTGTCGTGGAGTTTGCGCACAGACTCTTGTTGATGAAATGCGACGTTCCTTTAATCACAAAGATAAATTTATATTCGTTAGTGCCCTAGTTATAAATATTTCCATCAAAACGTATTGAATTCACGTTGAAAACATCAAGATATTAACACAGTTGGTTGGAACTACGTGACGTTATCATAAAACTACGCCAGTGGTGAGTCTTCTTTCCTAGTGGTAATGCCAATAAAAATTCGATCAACTCAAATCTCGGTTGAGCAATATGTCTTGCGTTGATTCAAAGAAAATGAATGTTTATGGTGTTGGATATATTCATTCGTCTGGAATATATCGGTTAGTCGAAAAAGCGAACGATATGTTAACTTTTCCGACCAACTGAAATATTCTATATAAATGAATCTAAACTTAGGCGATGGACAATTGAAGGACCAGACTGGTTCCAGGCCACAACAGCGGCGAATTCTTTACAGAATTTGACTGATGACCCGAGAGCTTGGTTAAAAGCTGCACGTGGTATTGAAATGAATGAAAGAAATAGAACAAGATGAGTGAAAATTTTTGGTGCTTAACACATTCGACCGATTTGCCAGGTAAAGGTTTAAGTCAGTGCCATAGATGAAGGAGGGGGCAGATGGGCGGTCTTTAGGAAGCTGACGGAAATGTTCTGTTCTGTTGGGTATTTTTCAGTAACATATTTGTCCACACATGGTTATAATAACTGAGACCTGTTATTTAGACTCCGAGAAATTTCGACTTACAATTAATTTTTTAAAATGTTCGGAGTTATAAAGCAGATAAATCCTACTTCTTGGGTTGGGCTGGTGGTGGTGGTGGTTTGTGGTGGGGGCATACAATTTCAGAGTAAATTCCAGGGTATATGGGAATTTAAACTAGTTTGAAATCTGGTATATAGCCCGAGGCGTCGCCGAAGGGTGTATATTTACAAGCTTGTGTAAATTACAATCCAGCTGGCATTTACCCAAATATGTAATAATTTATTCCTTATTACCTCCCCTCAAATAATGTAAGATTTTCTGATACTTCAGGAGGGCCGTTCAAGTTCAGCAGCATAATGAATAAAACCTTTTATATTGTAATTGACACTATTTTACTAGCTCTACCGAAAAGATAGAATGGGTTATAGTACTTGATATTTTTATGATCAGGTATATTAAAAATAAATGAATGAGTTAATAATAGGTTTATTGGAATAATCAACACTTACATAAATGTTCTGGGAGAAGAAGGTATAAATATAGAATAAATAGGTACTAGGGGCAGGTAATCAGATTTAAACCACAAGTAAGATAAGGGTTTTTATCACTCAGCTTGCCGAGTGGTTAAAACCCTTATTCTATGAGTGGTTTAAATCTGATTATCGGCCCTAGTACGTATTTGTTTTATCTATACCATGCTCTTAATAAATAATCGACTATGTCACCTAAAATGGAGAAAAACAACACTTTCCATCGCAAACACACGTTTTTGTTTTGTTTACATCTGCGCCGGTGGGCAGTACTATCGGCTGCACGTGAATACTTGATTGACAGCTAGACACGTCGTCAAAGTTGATTGAATTTACCTTGCCTTTTCAATCAAATTATTATTAACAATTCTTAAATTTTATTTTAAATATTTAATTGTAGGTATTTTAAAGTTAATAAGTCATTGCACGTAGTAGATAGTACCGCAAAATGTCGTATGTTTGACTGAAACATCGCGAAGTGTGAATGTATCAAAGTTGGAAAATTGCGTCATGCCAAAGGTCAAGTTGGATGAACTTCTGACTATGCGTGTAATTTTTTTTTTAACCGCAGTAGAAGCTTTACACCGGTAGTAGGGTTAAAAACTAAAATTTAACACACAGGCTTTTCACAGGTAGTAACATAGGCGAGCATGGTATAAAAGAAAATGATTGACAGCTGCCTGTCAAATATAGTTTCATTTATAACTTACTTTCTTGTCCAAGATAACAAAATAATAAAGATAGAACTTTGTAAAGTTTGCTTTTTTCTTTTTGATGTATAGAATTTTAAAAAAAAGTGTTTTACACATAGTATTCTCACTTTTGTTTTGAGTTACTTTCAGATAACTCATATTCTCTGCATATTCATGTTATGCACTGGGCTGAAGCGGGGTGTAAATAATCAAAGTCAATAAGGGGCGATATTTACATCGTACTTTTCAGCCAATCAAATCACGATATTTTATCCGTCAGGAAAGAATGTACGTTATTTATTTATTTATTTATTTATTTATTTATTTATTTATTTATTTATTTGGGAGCGCGGTGGGCCTGTGGTTACGGCATTGGACCTCAAGGCAAAAGGTTCACGGTTCGATCCCCTCCAGGGGTAATTGCGTTGTGTCCTTGAGTGAGGCACTTAATCCCGCTAGTGCACGGACTAAGGCGTACTCACATCGATGGTGCACTTGTCTTCTACCAATGCTAACCCTGCTTGTGTGGTGTTAATACGCTGGGCAGTCTGACAGTTGCTCACCGCTGTTCGATGGTTCTTTCCATGGACTCTGGCTTTGTCTACCCGTAAAACACTCCATCACGAGGTGATCACAGTGCGGGTACCACTTGGTCATGATCGAACCGTGAACCTTTCGGTTTGTGGCTGAATGCTCTAACAACTGAGCCATCGCACACACGAACGTACGTAGTCTCTTAGTGGATAGTATGGGATGATATGAAGACAGCAGAATTTATACTGGGTCGAAGCGCTGTATCTCCCTGATATAATTTCTCTTGTTACAGTACAATCCTCTATCGGCCCACTAAGACACTACATGTAGAGAATAAAATTTACTCATTGACTACCTACGAACAATCACCAATACTCAAGATTACCCACGAATACCCCGTGCGGTTTAGTACTGTCTCGTACGACAGCGGTACGACTCCGTACGGAATCGAAAAATCGCACGATGGAGTGCAAAGCTTTTAACTGTTTAAAACTTCCGTACGCGTGTGCCGATCAACCAAGAATACTCTAAAATGATTACGAAGCAGCTCGGATCTCAGTACGGATATCCATGATTGCAAAAGATTTGCGTGACGCAATTCTTGCTTGGCCTCGCAACATTTTACTAGTTCGTACCATTTCGTACCGGTGTCGTACGAGCACCGTACAAGGTCGTATCGATTCGTACTGAATCGGCGGGAAAATCTTAGTGGATTCTTACAACAGTCGTGATGAACTGTACAAGGTGGTATGAAGATCGTGTGAAGGTTGTGTAAAATCGCGATCAATCGTGGAAATTTGAATTCGTGGCTATTCTTGGACACTCGTCCAAAAATCGCAAAGATGTGACAGGGACTTTAGTTTCGGAGCCCCTCTCGTCAATACGATGTAAACCACGGACAAACAATACCAATAAATAATAAACTGCCTGTCTGCCTACCCGCCCGCCCACCCCTTATCATGCCTTATATGGGTGTTCCGCCTTCTTCGAGGACAGGCTGTTTAAAATGTCCTCCCCAACGCTACACGTTCGACCTTCCAAGTATTTACGCAATTCTGTCTATGAACATCCACTTGAAACATTTCTGAAGCTCATCCATCTTATCATAATAAAAGGTCATGGGCTATATTTAGGTTAAAAAGAAATTTAAAAATCATTGTAGGACATCATATTGCACATCTATCTGAAACAGTTATTAAATTGTTATTACGAGTTTCAAGAATATTTGCAGTCATTGAACTTTCTAAAGATAGATACTGAGTTTCTGATTACCAGATTGTGAATGTGAGGGAAGCCAAGCAAGCGTTACATTACAACAACATATGAGCTAGAAAGTTTGTTCTTTTGAACTTCAGATGCATACAATATACCCACATTTATTTTGACAGTTCAATGTTTTCAAAACAGAAATAACTTTTCGTTCACCCTTTTTAAACCATATAATATTCTAGACCTAGAACTAGTCCCTTTCGTCACCTACCCTAGATTTTGTGTCACTCCCTAGCTGAAAAATATGATTCTTTACAGTTCTGAAATAACATCCAGGCTACTGTATGTAGTTTAGAGATTGTTGCCTTTTTTTAACTCTTTCAGTCTGGACGTGGTTGGATAAAGTAATGATTTACGATTCTTCTTTTCAGTTTGGAATTTTGTCGTAGTCTGATGACTCTAATTGAGCTTTGCTGTCGAACAAAGACAGAAACAAATCAAACTGAGTCCAGATTCCAAGAGACACTATCCAAGAGGAAACTCTCAAACACTGAATTTAATTTTGACGAAAACGAATCGCTGCGTCCAAATTATATTCAGTGATTTTCTTTCGGACGTGACAGCCGTTGCTTATTCACAGTTCCTTTTTCAATATTCGTTATCAACCGATGTTCTTGGTTGATAATGAATGTCGAATAAGGAACTGGGAACAAGTAACGGTTGTCACGTTCTCGATTTTGTTTGATTACGTTCATTGGACTCAATGCAGTGTACATCTGTGTTTGTTTGACAGCAAGTTTCGAATTTGAGAAACAACACCATGTGGAAACTGCTATTTTGAAGAAGAATAAGTTGGTAAATATAGGATATGGAATGAGTGTTTTTCTCATAAAATATTTATGAAACGAGTCTAAGAATTTTCCGTTTTGGCAGGCCCAAACGGAAAATTCGGACGAGTTTCATAAATATTATATGATAAAAACACTCATTTCATATTCTATTTATCACATGACACACACACGCACCAATTAGCCAGTTAGTATGACTTTTTAACCCATCACCTAACTTGAGTTGCAGACGGCACTTGGAAAAAACATCCTCGTATAACTAAAAATTTTCATTCTTTGCTTCCAAAACATAGGTTATGACCCCTCATTGGAACGAGCTCACCGAGCTCGTTCCAATGAGGGGTCATAACCTATGTTTTGGAAGCAAAAGGCGAAAATAATGTAAGTAAAAGATTAATACAATATAACCCGCCCTAAATAGGACAGATAACGTAAATTCTCCCTTCTGAAATTATGCAAATGTGACCCAGTTGTATTTTGTTTAGCCAATCAAATTGTCCAGTTTTTAAATTGACCAATGAAAGCTCCCAACTCTAATTATGCAAATTATGAAAATGTGGCCCAGTTGTATTTTGTTCAGCCAATCAAATTGTCCAGTTTTGAAATTGACCAATGAAATTGACGGGAGGCTTTATTTATCACTGATTAATAGGAAAACAAAATATCAAATGTTTGAAGTGAACAAAACGGACGAGTCGTGTGATAAAGAATAATTATCACTTTTCTCAATGTGTTAAGTCTGTAACAACTTTCAGTATTGTCGAAACCGAGAGGAACGGGAAAGGTGACGGGCGACCTTCCAGTAACGTCAGAAGATTGAGAACTGGACTAGGTGTTGTCGCGGCTGGAACCTTTTGTTCGTTATCCAACGTCTCACATCCCGTCAAAATGACTGCAGTGAAAAGTATTTGCGAATGTGATTACAAGATCAACGATGTAACCTGACTTTCTTTTAAAATGTAAGCAAGTATCTGTTCTGTAAATTGTATTGTAGGAGTATGATGGAAGGTTCTAGTTTTTATTAAAAAGGGTGAATAGTTTTTTCACCATTTAACCCTTTACCCAACGAATCGACCACATCCGCCCGAGTAATATGCAAATTCAAACAATTTCAACGAAACCATATCATCTGACCCCTCTTTGGAAAAAGCTCGACGAATAAGGGTCACATGACACATGATATGGTTTTCCTGAAATTGACTGAAAAATTTTTAAAAATTATTTTTAAAATAATAAAGTTTGCTATCATCTGTGTTGGGTAAAGGGTTAAATGGTTTTGTATAGGTATGAACCGCCGTCTCTTCCAATCAGTTAGAGAAAGTGTGAAAAGTCAGCTTTTAGATTTTTTATGTTACTCGAGATTGCAAGGCCGCATGTGTTCTAGTTTGTACCAGTATCAGTTCACACATAATTATCTCACCTGGACGAGATGTGTCAGTTCGTCTTTTTCTGTATGGGGCTATGAGGAAAGTGCCCAAGAAAATCTGACCTAACAAACCCTCACACCCTCACCCGTAGATATTGAATGGATACCGTTCATGGAACATCTTTTTCGACAAAACTGCCATAGAATCGACAGGACCTTGACATCCCCCTTTGTCGGATTAGGCAATGGGGGTTATGAGGAAATTCCTTATTGAGATTAAACCTAACACGCCTCATACCCTTATCTAGGTACTGAACGATCACGTTTCTTGAAATTACCTTTTCGACACCCCTATCAAAGAATCAGCTGTATGCTGGTACTCCTTTCTGATGACACGAGGGCCATGCTGCCTGTGAGGAAGTCCTGCAATGAAATCTAATCTCAGATTCCTCATATCCCAATTTAGACAGCTGATTATCTACTTCCTCTTTTGACCATTGCAGTAGCCTTCTTCCTTTACTTCTTCTGGCTATCCCTCTGAACTTTTTCCTGGAAGTAATACTTCTACCAACTGATTCTACACTACTTCTACCAACTCTGGTCACAGTTCTTACAATGTTACGGCTAATACAGCCTTACCATGAATCCTACTTACTAAATCCTTTCTATACACAGCCTCACTCTACTCTACCTGGGAATCTCCTTTGCATCGAGTGCGGCCGTGACGGATAGAAGGCGTACTAAACCCTTTTCTACGGTCTGACCTTGTCAGTGGTATCCCTAATGCTTTGTATGAAGGAACTTTTTCTTTCTTCATACAATATCACGAGAGTCACGAGGAACTGGAGTATTTCCCCAAAGCCGTCGTGGCTATATATATTGATAAAAGGATTATTGCACGCCTATGCTTTTATTTTCATAGCATAGACGCTTTTTTGAAAAAAAACCGAAGCGAACTATAATTTTTTTATATTGCCCTTGAGCAATACGGATCACGTGCGCGGACTATTTAACTATTTCTCTTTTTACGTTTGGGTTATTTTTTGGCACTGGTCTGTGTTTTTAATATTTTGGGGTAAACAGTAAGGGGATGCAATAAATATAGAACCAATAAAGATAGAACAGCGTACGCGTTTGTACTGTCATTTTTCGTCTGGTAAAAGAACTACAATAATGCGATCACAAAACGGGAGAGAATTTCAATCTGATCACTACTAGGCCACGATCCGGTCCAAATTCTCTGTCCCCAGTTCTTCCCGCAACACTGTAGAGCCTCACCTGTCGAAAATGAAATGCGAGAATATTAAATCTTGAGATGATCTTTTCATTTAGTTTTCTTGATACTGTCTTAATTTCGAAGAATGTTATTTATGACACCTCGACTGCCTGGTGTAAACGTATCGCGATCCAGTCGCGACTCATTCGAAAAAGATACCCTTTTACAGTGTGTAAAATATAAGCCTGTTCGATAAATAATGACTAATATTTATATAGTGTTCCATTATTCTACGAGTATCATGGGCGTTTGAAATTGAATTTGTTTACACCCATCAGAGATTACGGTATTATCTGCGATTGTCAAGTCAATACCTTAAATTGCAGATTTTCTGGTTTAAAAGTGCATGTATATTTTTTGATAATCTTTCTCACTCGGGCTAAACGCGTAACAATAGGCATGTGACGCACCCCGAAAAACTGATTTGTCAAGTAAGAAATCTGTGTATTTAATTAGAAATAAATCAGTGAAGGCGTAGTGAAAGTGATAACTTTAATGGAGCGGAATCTCAATAGGAGCCTGTAACGCCAATTAGGGCTTATCTGGTCTAAAGCATGATCTTGCCCGATAAGCTTCGAGCAAAAGGCACTCGTTTAGCCATCCAGGGCGATCAGTCATCTAACTATATGGTTATTAGTGTCGATAATCGCCTGACAGTGGACTGTCACATGTGTCATTGTATAGAAAAGATACGTTACCTTAAAAAAATTTGAAAGAGAATTTTAAATTAAGACGGATCTATGGCATGTTCAAGGGAAGCAATTAAGATGGAATTTAATGTCCTTACGATCGAATGAGAGTCGGGTGTTTTCTCGAAAATTTCATTCCAGTCTCAAGGCGTGTAAGACTGTGGGTCGTAGGCGAGAAGATGGGGATGCACCGTGCTATAGGCTAGAGGAAGTGCTGCATTGGTGCGAAAGTATAGGCACGTTGTAATGTAAGGGGTGCCACAGAGCTCATATTTAGAGTAGGAACAGTCGCGGGCCACGTCGGTGCCATATATGAGTATAGAATCAGAATAGGATGTACGAGCTCCGGGAGCTCACGAATATTGGCATTCAGATAGACGGTATTACCTGTTATAGATTGCAAGCCATACGTAGACAGAGTAGGCTTCGCCTGTATGAACATTGGTCTGAGGTAGCTAGAGGGAAGCAGTTAGACCTCA
Organism: Pictodentalium vernedei; assembly: GCA_031216915.1. Classification (NCBI taxonomy): domain Eukaryota; kingdom Metazoa; phylum Mollusca; class Scaphopoda; order Dentaliida; family Dentaliidae; genus Pictodentalium; species Pictodentalium vernedei. The sequence goes on from CM062291.1 coordinate 286,903,213, forward strand.
AAGTAGCGGCTGTTAACTCCACGTGTCCAGTAAAGTGACAATACGTTTGTGGCCGTGCGACGGCAGTGATAGAGTGACATTCCGTTGTATGTTCGTTAAAAAGGCGACCAGAGTCCAGAACTGAGACGATCACACATCAGGGACAAGGAAGCAGCAACCAGCGACAACAGAGAACGCGGGTCCGCAAGGTGACTCAAAATCTGTGCGGGTGGTGTGTGATTGACTTTTGTGATTTATTCTTTGGAATTCATGTAAGTTAAATGTTGTATATTTTTCTATATGTACTAAAATTGTTATTTTCAGTGAAGCCCTGTTGATTTTGCTTTCTGAAGAAAAGTTTCTGACCTCTTCAGGGCGACAACCTGAAAAACGAAACGGGCGGATTCAGGCGACACTCTTTGAGTCCAGGTTGAATACGCGGCGTGAATCTATTTCTTCCAGCAACGACCACGCCCGGTTTCCGACAGCGATAACACACGCAAATCCACTGACTCCGATAGTGGATGTGCGTATGTTATCGGTGATAATACTGTTCTCCAATGTATACAGCTATAGCTCCGATGTGGATCTCATGTGAGTCGTTATCAATTAACTTCCCCTTTTCAAAATTTGAATGAGTCTATATAAAACTGCGGGAATATTTTGACTGAAAAACATTGCGGTCGTGTGCAAAGAAGTCAACGCAGGGTCACACTGACCTTCCATTTCCATTTTCCAACATTTACCCCAAAAAGGTCCGAACCTGTCGATAATAGTTAGTTCTATTGCGCTACACACGTCGGGTATGATTTAAATTATGACTTTCTCAAACCTAGAATTCTGGATCCACCACTGAGTATTATGTATGAGATGTAATGCCATCGCCCACTGGTCAATAGAATGAACTGTAGGTCGTCTTTATAAAGTAATGGATGATATCAGAACCTCCTGGGAAAAGTGTTTGAGAATATTAAAATACACTAAGATAATGGGGGTGGGGGGGGTGGGGTGGGGTGGGGGGGGGGGGTGGGGTGGGTGGTAACTGACACAAGAAATAGAGGCTGCTACTGCAGTTTGCTACAGTTTCTGCGGTATTCAGTGTCCTTGGAAATGGTGTAGCCTAAACGACATCAAAGATAGGTAAAATGGTAAATTTATTGACTACGTTTTCCATTACTTAAATATGGAGGGAGGGCGGTGGCTCAGTGGTAGACTGTTGGACTTCTATGCTAGAGGTCCTGAGTTCGATCCCCGTCCGGGACGACCCGCGTTGTGTCCTTGGGCAACGCACTTTATCCCGCTTGCATACTTGGGGGCACGATGACGCCGTCTACTAAGTCGATGGTGCACATGTCTTCAACCGTTGTAACCCTGCTTGAGCGCAACTTGAACAGAGTTAGAATGTTGAGGAGCTGACAGTTGCTCGTCGATGATCGGTGGTTCTCTCCGGGAACTCCGGTTCCTCCACCTTTAAAACTGTCACGGTCACCATCAGCCATTGTGCATAAGTATGTGATCTTAAACACCAATAAATAAATAAATACTTCAATCTGGATTGGCACCTTGTTTTCTCACGTCCAGCGTTCTGTTGACAGTGTTTTAGTATCGAATACTGGGATCAACCCCCAATCGAAACTAATAATTGGTTGGACACGGTAAGGTAACGTCTCCTATTATAGAAACAGGCCACGCTTGGTTGAAAAGTACTTTGGAAACTCATTTTCATGGTTTCTCCTAAAGCTAAACACCGTACTTAGGTACTCGCTGGTGTCAAGATGTATGTAAAGGGCATAGGAAAATCATGAATGTTGTTGGTTGTTTTTGTTTAATTACGATATTATTACTAGATGTGTGAATGAAAGTTTATTCTCTAGAATAACTAACTAACTGGAATATCGGACAAGCTGAACTGGCTGGTGGAGACACGGTTCAGTTGATACCTCCGGTTGGAGGTATCAACTGAACCGTGTCTCCGCCAGCCAGTAACGTTTACATGTATATATATTTGGTAGTGTGTGTTTTATGTATATTTATATGCACGCAAACATGCGCGCATATAAACGTAGATAATATGCATATGCATATAGATGTATATGTGAGGTGATGGAGAAGTGTGTGCGAGTGGACATAACATGACTGGTTGTGCCTTGGCACTTATGTTATAATACTGACATTGTTATATTCCATTATGTCCTTTTGTTGTTTCCTGTATATACAAGTGTATTTGTGTGCCATACCCAATTTTTCATGGCAGTGCAATAAAAATTATCTTATCTTATCTTATCTTCTCCTTGCACTGGACGCTTGCTGATGTTTCCGATCAAAGTTAGTTACCAACAGACTTCCAAAATACATACTTGGAGAAATCCACTCACTTAGTCGTTTGCAACAGCCATGTTAACTTCAGCCACTTCGCCGTACTAAGAGAGGAACTGGATGTTCGTTGGAAGCCGATACTGATGCATTCAGGGAGACTAGCCATGTCAGACTTTTGCAGCAGCCACATAACCGTAATAACAATGATGAGAGACAGGCACAAATCAAAGGTACTCTTCATCTGTATATCGGTGTAACAAAAATATGATAAAAACGCCCCCTAGTGGTAGATTATGGGGTGGTTTGATTATTTTCATTTTATTTCATCAGATTATTGGTGCCTGTATACTAATGTGTGTGGTTGGCATTAAAGCTGGGCGGGGGGGGGGGGGGGGGGGGGAGTTCCAGTTCAGTTCGAAACGAAACCTCGAGACACAGCAAAAACCCACCGAACAGTTTTACCAGGGGCGGCGGTACCGGGGGGGGGGGGGGGAGGGTGGGGGTCTGTTGGAGGGCTTCTGCCCCTCCACTTTTTTTTGCCGGGCCATGTTTTTTGTATGCATCGATTTTAACACAACCAATGACAAGTAACAAGGGTCAGATCCAGAGCCTCCCCCATATTTTCGCCAGCTATGTTTCTCTCGTACTGGTTCAGTTTCGATGGATTTCGGATCATTTTTGCAGTAAGTGGCAGCAAACGTTAAAATGTATACAGTCTGTTAATAAATCGGTTAACTGAAGTTGATCGTAATCTTACAGACATACAAGTACCAAATCCGCCCCCAGACAAAATAATCCACAGACAGTATAATTGCTGTAAACGTCTGGTAAAGCATATAGGTGAGGTCTATTTATCAGCTTTGGTCATTGCGATGACTTTACCGACGTATGCTTTACCGACGTTTTTAACGGCTCTCAAAGTGTGCAATCTTTCAAATACATCTCCTGAAAATATCCACTCAGATGCATGGAAATGAGGGTTTTTGGGATTTAAAATGTTCATACCGACGATCATCCATCGCCCGATCCAGCCCCCTCCCCCCCCCCCCCCCCCCCCACACACACACTTTGAAAATCGTTCCGCCGCCCCTGTTTACTGAGTTTGTGCAAAAACTGATCAAACTATCTTACAGGGTTGGGGGGGGGGGGGGCTGCACTAGGAGCCTGTGTGCCATTTTTTAATCTATCCGACAAAGGGGCGAATACTCAATGTTGTTATTGTCACCGTTTCTTCCTTATTGACTCGTCCACCGGACGAGTCAATAAGGAAGAAAATGTGATTTTGAGAACTCAACATAGATTTAATAAACTTTATTCATTTTTATTCTAATTTATGTTTCTTTGCGACTCAATACGATTAACAACTGATCTCTTACGACCCCTAGGTGTGATAAGAGGGAAGTTACAGTACGTGGAGAGTGGATTGTGACTAAACCACCCGCAGAGTGGAGTTATCACCCAAGCTATAACTTCCAAATTTTGTACATATCGACAAAAAACACAAGCAATGTTTCAGCCAATGGACCTCCGGGTTTAACCCGGAGGTCCATTGGCTGAAACTTTGCTGGTGCTGGTTATGCTTTGCAACAAATTTACAACTATTGCTCGGGTGGAACCTCCACTCTGCGGGTGATTTAGTGATAATACACTCTCCACGTACTGTAGGTTGAACCCAATGGTGACACTTACAGACAGTGCTTTTTGTGGCGAATGGTGTCATAAATACTATAGTGAATTTCTTCCAAAGTTAAGGAGCCTGAAGTGTTATTTACTATGTGTTCTTAACACACAGAAAAACCGAACCGAAACCGATGTTTTTCCTGAAACCGAATCAAATCTGAAAAATCAAAATCTCCCTTTAAAGGATATGCAACTTAAGCAACATGCAGTTGATTCGATGGCTTATTATAAGATGGTGGGCTAATGATGAATATTCATATCAATGCAATACATCTTAACATTATCGCACTAGGCTACGCCGCCTGCAAATGTGAGGAAGATAAGAGACCTGATTATGTGAGAAAACGGATATAACAACAACAAACTAAATGGGAAATGCAGCTGGAGATCAGTTGTAAGAAACTCTGGTGGAGAGTTGAGAAACATCTCTCCAATATGTCAACAAATGAAAGAAAACATTTGCCACACGATTTTAGTTGTTGTCGAATCTCAAAGTATCAACCCTTTGGTATATTCCATGGACGCTCAGAGCCATCAACTGGTAGAGTCAATATTCTTTACTTGGGAGAAGACCAATCAATATTTTCAACGTGAAGCCTTAGACATAATTGGTCCACCTCACAAATTCACTGAGCACCCATCTACTTTGTGAATTCAGGTCGTTTCACGACCCTGGCCGGAAAAGCGGCTTTTCCAGTTCAAAACGTTAAGGGCAGAGACGGTCTAATGTTACAAAGATGACATTTGATTTGGCTTATCGGAGCAAAAGGAGACACACGTGTTTTATTGTGACGTGGATTCCAGATGCGAAATGATCCATTCGCATATTATGCCGCCTGGCATACTGAGTCCCAAAGGACTATCTTGATCATCGGTAGAAGCCCATGAATATTATAAACAAGATTCACCACTGAAATATAGGTACTTTGCGATCGAGTTTCTGTCTAACATTTGGTCAGGACGACCAAGCACAAGTGAGCTCGATAAACCCAACAAATTCAATTTATCTGTATATATTTCATGCTGAGGAATATAGTGGCATGATCCATTGTTCAAACGAGCTCATTCCAAGTGGGAATTACCAAATACTTTTTGAAGGAAAACTATTTGTCAGTTCAATTAATGTTTGCGTCAGCAAATCGTCTCACGAGTTCCAATGTGTTCTATGTGCCTATTGGCACATAGAACACATTGGAACTCAGGGGACGAACTTGCGTACTTGAAGAGGTAAAATTTAGTGCAAGCAGGTATCGTTGGCACTTCGCGATTCTTTGACAATGAAAGGACCGCCATTTAAAACTGCCAGGCGTCATTTCCACGTGCGTAATGAATGCAGTCAGCTCTGAAAACAAGAGTATCCAAGAGTGACACTGAAAAGGCGTTTTAAGTCTCTGAATGGAACCACATTCATTCATTGCCATTCACATGACAAGACACATGGTTACACTCCACCCCCCCCCCCCCCCCACCTCATCAAGCCGATTTTGTCAAACACAACCATATATCCATTTAGTTCAGTTTATCACCTACTGAAAAAAATACACTGAAAAAAAATTTTGGTCGCCATGTGACTTTTGCCTTTAAATTTGGTGATCCCAATACCACCGTCCAGCTTCTCAGTGAATAAAATCGACCTATTTTTACTCCTCCCACCTAATTTTTATCTTCCCTCACACTTTTCAGAAGACATTAATCACCAATATTTTACAATGTTTTCAAACCATGCACTTTAAAATTGTATTCACACTCACAAACTCAGTTCATTTTCCACCAGTTGGATAAATCAGGGAACTTTTATCATCCATTAAAGGTTGTGGTGTAGACCACCAGAGGCGCTTTTTGCACCAAAAACAGTGTATCGTAACCATATCACCCACGTCAATTATTTCCACACATAGTATTGGAAAGAGCAATCTGACACTCTCTAATAAACTACAAAAAATATTTTTTTAGGATATGAAATGTTGGTGTGTTTCTAATTTTTGCTTGCAAAACCATACCTTCTGCATGACCACTCATTAGAACAAGCTCGACGAGCTAGTAACAATGGGGTGCCATAAGCTATGGTTTGGAAGATAAAATGGAAATATTTAATAATTATTTTAACCCTTTACCTAACATGAAAAGCAGACGACACTCACAAACAAAATTCTTGAACAACTATTTTTTTTCATTTTTTGTCTCAAAAACATAGGTTATGACCCCTCAGTGGAACGAGCTCGACGAGCTCGTTCCAATGAGGGGTCATAACCTATGTTTTTGAGACAAAAAATGAAAAAAATAATGAAAATTAACTGGGGATTTTTCAGAATAGCGCTGGCCGGTTTTAGCCGTTACTTTGGCTAAAGGGTTAATATATTTTATTGGAAGGGACAATCTGGAGTCTGCAATAAACTATAAAAAGTAATTGTTAGGACAAACAAAATTAAATAATTGATTTTCAGGCAATTTGTTTTTAAAAAGGAATGAGGGAGGGCGGTTTTTATTTTATTTTTTATTCCTGATGGAATGATCGCTGATGCCTAAAATCCAGTTGTGAGAGCCTAAAAATTAAATACTAAAACTTCCCACATTGATTTCACTTACAGTTTTTTTTTTTTTGTACCAGTGATCATACAACACAAAATCAATATAGAACAACTAAAATGGAGATTAAAAATAATAAGGAATTTTTGAACTGGTTGAATGCTAGAAGCCTCTGTTAGGCCTTCCAAAAAAATGATGGCACCAGTGCAAAAGCAACCATTTTCCTTGCCCATGTTTCGTATTCAGTCAAACGTAAATATTAGTTTGTTTATACAAATTTGTTCTATTACAAATTATTGGAGAGGGAATGTTGACACTCTCCAATAATTTGTAATAAAACAATTTTTGGTGAACAAATTCAGACCACCAAAACTAATCTAGCTCTCAACCAGTTGAATAAATATTTGTTTTGTACATACATGTGAGAATCGTGTCACATTTCACGAAGAGAATAACAATACTGTATCAATGTATACGACATATTACATTGCAAATCGCGATGTGACACCGCAAAAATCACAAACTATGATAATTTTGCCTCCGAAATAAATATGACGAACGCGGGCCAAAAAAACC